>CM051475.1:14130000-14180000 GCA_028015225.1 Carex myosuroides | reverse complement strand
TATTACTTCAACTTCTTTCTTATATTTTGTTAATCTTATTTGTTGATTAAATGTTAAAAATTATTTTAAACTGCAGAAATCATTCGATCGTGTATGCAGTTCCAAAACAAGGTATGTTACATCTATTACACATTATTAATTATAATAAAAATTAAACCATCTATTTAACTAACAAAAACTATTATTTCATGTAGTTCAAACAAAGTGTTGTGCCCTAATCAACGAAGCAGGTTTGATGAAATCTGGTGTATGTGGGTGTAGGGCGCAGAAAGTTGCACAGCGGTGGAAGATGTGTGCATGTGTTAAATGTCTCAGGGTTCAATGCTCTCTATTTTCAAGACATGGAGGAGAACATCGAGTTTGAAACATTCATTTCTTTCTACAATTCCTTCGGTTCACCCTCGACAGACCTACTGTTCATGATCAGTCTATCGAGAGAGTTTATTGATTGTGGGGACGTTTAACTCCCAGCGGGCGCAAGCCACCGCTGTTAATTACATCAGATGACCCTTCCAAGCCATACTGAACACCTCGTTCATTCCGTGATTTGTGCCTATCCTTATGTGAATTGAATAAAGGGGCTAAAAAAGGGGAGGACTCATGTACTTAGTCTTTCTATTTTCGTTTGACTTTCCTTGTTTTGGGTATTTAATTAATATGTATGCATTAGATGCAATGAATATTATTACAATATATTTACTATACTCTTTTATATATTTTTAGAAATATATTTGTATTTAAAAATATATTTGTGCTTTATTTATATTTTATTTTAAGAGGAAATGATTTAAGTTTGAGAAAAATGGAGAAAAGGGCATTTTGGTCATTTGGCAGGTTGTATGATGTTTGATTATGTTTAATTTTGGTTTAGAATCATGAAGAATTATATTTGGGTTCATTTGGAGGTGGTTTGAGTCGATTTGGAATTGAAATGAAGAAGTTATGGCTAAAAAGGGCTGAAAAGGGCTTATTTATGAAGTTTTAAGTTTTCAAGGAGCATATTTATAAAGCTGGACCGAGATTTGTGATTTGGGTTTTTCATAGGGTCTGGAGTGGAAATTGGGTTTCCAGGGGCTTATTAGAAAGGATTTCAAGTACTCAAGGGCCTTTTGGTAAATGGTTAGGGACTGTGCTGTAAAGAAGCTTTATCAGAGGGGCCTTTTTGTGAAAATCCCTTTTTCAATATTTCTGGACTATTGGATTTGATTTTGGGCTTCGAGATTGGTGTTTTAGGCCTTTGAGATGCATGCCAGGCTTTAAGATTTGAGTTATGCCTTTAGGATTATAAGGCCTTAGATATAAATTCATGAGCTTTGAGATTCTGCAAATTGAGCTTTAAAATATGTGTTGGAACTTTGAGATCCGTTTAGAGAGGTTTTCTTTTGACCCGACATATGGGTCCCATATGGCAGATCGGAGCATAAGCTTGGGCCCTCGGATTGAATATTATCTTGAGATTTGGATTTTTGGTTTGAAGGTGTGCTCTTGGCGCCAAGATCCAGCAATTCTGGTTGCTTTAAAAATCGTGCAAGCTGGATATGGATCTGGTTCGGGACCCAATTTAGGGTTTAACTTGATGGTTGCTCCGGCGAAGCCTCCAGTCACGGCAGGGCTAGAGGATGACATCACTGGGATCGCCTTGAGGGTGGGGGTACGTTGGTAGTATTGTCGACAGTGGTTGATCACCGGAGGTGGCGGTACACAGCCAGTTTCAATCTCTCGGTACCAGTCAGGGTCTCATTCTCAGTTTTCGGAGTTTTCTTCACTGTTCTTCTTCAATTGCCTCTTCATTTAGTATTGTCAGAGTATGGAGAAGCTTTATGCAAGCTCAATTTCACATTTCTGGAGGTTTGGAAACCATTCGAGTTTTGATGCTTCGGTCTGATACCGGTCTGTTATTGGTGCATAATACTAGGCTTGAAGAGTGTATTTGGGGGATAAATCATTATAGCTTGATTATGTCTAGAAGATGTTAAAAGGGTATCAAGAGGTATGAAGGTTGAAAGGATTGCCATTGGGCATGGGTTTGAACTTTTGTTTTCGGGTTTGGAGATAACATGAGATTTTTATCATGAATTTAAAGAATATGTATAATCATCATACTATATCTATAACATGATGTATAATAACCAATGTATGCAATTCCATGATTTTTCCATTTTTTATTTTATTTTTAAAAGTATCAAATAGTCAGAGGGTTATATATGTACATATGCAGCTGCAGTTTTTTTTGTTTTTCTGAAATCCAACTTTGAAAATTGATAGAAAATAGTAGAAAAATCATAAAAATGCAAAGTTTGAGTCTAAAATGATTGTCTTTCTGTCTTCTATCTAACTGTTCAAAGGGATTTTTGATTTGATTTTCAGACCAGCCTGCACTGGCTGATCTGTACCAGCAGGTCATTGAGAGTGATTTAGGCATTGATACTGTACCAGTACCTTGTTAATTGGACATGGTTGGTACTGTACACTGGTACCATATGGTATTTAGCTTAATTAGACTATATATAAGTCATTGCATCAAGGTTTGGTCATCAAAAATCAAAAGAGGCATTGGTATCACAATATGTCACTTACCAATACCATTTCAAATTTGCATATAGGTCCAAGGTCATTTGCATAATTATATGGGGGTCCTTGAGCATCATATCATAGGGATTGGAATTCTCCCTCTTTTCATTTGCTCTCTCCTTTAACAATTATGCATCTAGGCCCTTTAAAGATTAATAAAACTCATAATATAGAAAGAGATGTAGTGAAACATCAATCTTTCATATATCATTTGTCTTATTTCTCTTTTATGCATTAAAGTCCTTCAAAAGTCCAAAAATAACATAAATAGGGAGATGTAGTTAAACATCAATCCCTAATATACTATTTAATTTTGTTTTACATTCCTTTTTACTTGTTTTGCACTTTTTAGTTGATTTTATATTAAAAGAATTATATAAGAATTGGATATTCAAAGGATGTAGTTAAACATCAACTTTCAATATCTTTCTCCTTTTATATTTCTTATAATATAAAATTTCTCTTTTATTATATATTTTCTTTTTATGTGTTTTATGCATTTATACATTTTTTGTCCTTCTTCTTTGAAACAGAAAATAAAGAAATAAAAAAAAATAACAAAAGAAGAAGATGAAGGCTGAGAAGGAGAAAGAGGAGTACAAATCCAAACATTTACATATTCATATTTTTTTGTTTAGAATCATAGGCTTGAAATTAGCTATAAAAGCTACCATTTGCCTCTTCTATTTTATTTTTCATTTTTAAACCTTTTGATATAATATTTAATCATTATACAAAAGGGACTTGTTTTATTTGTAAGATTTCATGCCTTTAAACTCATTTATATGAGTTAAAGCACTTAATCTTTACTAAACCCGAAAATAAAAGGGAAGAAGAAGAAAGATCAAAGAAAGGAATGAAGGAAGCTCCATTTGCATAAAAGAAAAAAAGATGAAAGAAAAATCATGAAACAAGAACATTTTTTTATTAAATCATGAGATAATGTACATGAACTAAGCTCCAATAAGCTTCTACATTGCATCAAAGAACACAAATTTCTACCTATTTCTTTTGATTTCGGCTAAGAAATGATTTATTTTCTTTTTCTCTCTCTATTTCTCTCTTTTCTTTCTATTTCTATTTCTTGTATGGTAGTGTGCTGAAAATTCTGTTGAGGAATTCGGTCTCTATAGTGATGCCTTTCTTCTTTTGATTTGGTGCTCTTATATAGCCTAGAGCAAAAGGGTTTAGGGTTTAGGGCTTGCCATGTTGGCCACATCTTTTACCCTTTATTTTCTTCATCTCATTTTAATGCTCCAGATTTAATTCGTGAAGCATCAATAGCTTAAACCAATCACCATTGGCCATGTTGGCAATCTAGATCATGAATGAATCTTGACCCTTTGATTTAATGCACTTAATGGCCGACATTTTCATGCATTGAGTAATGATCTTCCTCATGCATGGGAGAATGGATTATTCTACTTTGGCAGCTTGTTTGGATGTCAGGCTAGCTGTACATAGAGCCAATTTAGTGCAGGGGGTACAGTGGTCACTGTAATACAATGCTCCTTAGGTCAACCGGCTTATCATGGTCCATAATACGTTCAGTGTATCATAACCACTAAAAGGCAGCACCAAGCAAGCACAATGTAACCCTTAACATGCCTTGTGTAGTATTATATCCCCTTCTTTGTCAACTTCCATTTTCGGATTAAAGATATTTTCCTTTCATGACCCGTCGGGTGTCACCTCCCAAATCAAGCAAACTCTTTAAATGCTCATTCAATTGAGGGTTATAGTAGTCATATAAGATCCCAACGACGCCCTTTAAACCCTTTTAGAGGTGTAATTATACTCGGCCTACTCCAATTCATACTATACCCGATAGTGAGCAAACCCAAATCCGTTTCATCCCCCCTTCTTTCTCTTAATTACCCTAGCAGGGAGCATCGCAGGGAAGTGAGAAGCACCTTTGTTTTCTCAATTTTACATTCAGGGATTTAGTTTATAGGGTCCGAGCTCCTCCATTTTTTTGTCATCGGAAGAGAGCAAAGGTAGGGGATGGGACTGACAGCGCGGGCCCGCTTGTCAGCCTCAGAGAAGGCCTCCTCTTTCTAGTATATCTTTGGGCTGTAACTGTTTCACTATGGACCATATATTGGTCCCTATCGGCTCATAGTGCTCCACGCTCACACAAAACGAAGGGAGCAAATGAGTTTGGAGCGCTGGGTTTTAATTGGACTTCGGGTCTAGTTGGATTTGGCGTATCATGAGCTTTTCCACTGCCGATGCGGTTCACATATTCAATTTTAGTGAGCCGGGTGCACCCATATCCTTGAACCAGCGAAATTCATTCTATTGCAATGGCTAGTGGGCCCAGATTGTAAGGTTGAGTCTAGTGCACCCCCATTTGTACCCGAATTGATCAGGTTATTTGCTATGGGTACCCTGTGCCACGTGGCACCAATCAGGGACTTCAGTTTTATGATTTTATTATCTTTCTAACCATTTTGAATTAGGAAATGTGCCGTATATCAAAATTCATGATTATTTGAGTAGGATTTAACATGGACTTTGTTCAGCAAATCTTATTTCCTATTTCGTGGCCTTGTGTCAAATTAAAGCATGATTAGATCTCTAATTGACCAATTTGTGTAGTTAGATGGCACATTTGTCCAAATAACTATGATCTTGACTTTTTGGGGTCAAACAAATGCCCCCCACCTAGGTGAGATGCGAAGAACTTAGGATTGAACAGCTTAGCCAGGTGCCCCCAGTGTTCCTCTTGAACTTTATGAAATTCTTTCTGAGTTGTTTTTCTTGTTCGAATCTCAGGTATTTGAACTCCATGTTGGGCATTGAGCTCGAAAGCAGATCTGATCATCTTCTTCGATCACATCCACTTCAGAAGGTATGTCATCTTTATCTCATCTTGCTAAATACTTGCATGGTTGGGTAAGGGTCGAACGTGTATTCTTCGGGGTTTGTCTGAGTAATTGATCCCTTGGTCATATATTGGGGGCTCAGGCAGTGACTATACTCCGAACACACATTCATGGGGAAAAACCTATCTAACCGAGGAATTACAGACATGGAAGTTTATCTCTGATCTAGTGCGGAGACCATGCGGGTGATTTCACAAAATTGAGGATTCAGATAAGTGGGCCTTCTGATTGTAGCCATAATCTTGGATTTTGATCCGGTTTATCTCGTGTGCTTCTCATTTGGGTCTTTGGCTAAAACGTGGCTGGTTTTGACTGTATGTCAAGTCAGAGTTTGTTTTTTGTTGTAGTTTAAGGTCTTTTCGGACTGTTGATGTGGTTTAAGGTCTTCTTAGACCATTGGTGTAGTTTAAAGTCTTTTCGGACCATGCCTGGTTGAGACTTGGTTTTAGGCTGTAGTTTAAAGTCTTTTCGGACTATTGGGGTAGTTTAAGGTCTTTTCGGACCCTCCCTTCAATTATGCTAAATTATAAGCTAACACATTTCTATATTTTCTTGTGATTGTTCAGAGTCTAGGTTGACGCTGAAGCTTGGAAGCTGGTTTTGATCATCATCTTCAGTCATGTCTCGCAATCGAGGTATATTTTCTTGCCTCTCATGCATTTGTATTTGCTGGTAATATGATAAGGTTCGACCAGGTCTGACAGAATTTGCTTTTGTCGCAGGGGTACCTTTTACTCGGTACGAGCCTATGCCGGCTTCTGCTTTCTCTATGGAACAGCACCTCCAGGATGACCCGGATGATTGGACGCCAGATAATTTTCTCACTGTAGGGACTGCTACTAGATTCAAGAGATCTTTGAGCGTGTCGCATTTTCGAGAGGTACATGGTTTACGCTTGCATCCTCTTACCAGGGATCAGGCTCTTCATCCTTTACATTTGCCTGTCATGGAGATGTTGGGTCAGCAGACAGTGCCTTGGGCATCCGCTAATTTTATCCCTGGGAGCCTTGTAAAGATGCCCTTCTTGGTTGATTGGGTGAGGGTCATCTTACAAAACGAGGCTAGTGCTTTAAACAGGGTTGGGATTTATGAGGTGGTATTTCTTTCTCTTTTCGAGTACACCTGGGATCCCTTCTTTTTTCAGAGTATGGTGGAGCGATGAAACTATGTTTCCAACACTGTTGTTTTGGAGGATTGTGAGCTTACCATATCCCCCGCAGAGATGTGTCACTTGACCGGTTTACCTGTTTTGGGTATTCCTTATGATGAGTATCTCCCTCTAGAGGGGACTCTTTCTGAGCTTTTGTCGGATGGTAGTCGGCGTTACCCCATATCTCTTCAGGGAGTTTTTGATGTCTACCACGAGCTTTCTTATGCTGGGGAGGTAGATTTCAAGAGGTGGATTGCATACTTCAGTGATGCGATTCGCTACCCTGTCCATGTTTTTGCGCATCCCTATGATCCATTTGGCACAGGTAGAGAGGAGATCTTCTATACTGATACGAGGTTTACTCCCGTTAGCGCGTCTCGCGAGAGGTTGGGTGCTGAGGCATACTTGACATCATTTTTGGCTTGGTGGTTGTGTTACTTTGTGATTCCGAGTCAGCCAGCGGGTGTTATTCGACCAGATTATTTCATCATGGCAAACAATTTGGCGAGAGGTGAGGCGGTTTCTTTGGCTATTCCCGCCCTGGCCAACATTTTCAGGTGTATGAGGATCTTATCTACCTCAAAGGATCCTTCGCATTGTGATGAGGTGGTTCCTTTTCATTTCTTGATAGGTTGGGCTCACATATATTGGCCTGGTTTGTACACTTCCTCGATGAGTGAGGGGATGAGGGCTGGTTTACCTCTTTTAGTGGGGATTGCTGGAGTTAGGCATACTCCTTTGCCCCCTAGGCTGGCTCGTGACTTTTTCTTGCGCAGCAGAGGTTTTCTTAGATTGCCAGGGAGTTGGGTGACTTTTCGTCGCAACCCCAGGCATGAAAATTTGGAGCTCTTGGATAAGGTTTGGAGCGAGAAAAATCCAGAGGGTTTGAAGAGAGGTTCCAGAAGGTTGGATTTCCTGGTTAGTCTCAGGCATGGACTCTTGCATCTTCGCTTGGGTGATCGAGTCATATTGGAGCCTTACATGTCCCATCGCTGCGCACGTCAGTTTGGGTTTGATCAGGACATTCCTGCCATGGTTTGGACTAGTAGCCTCATAGCAGCTGATTTGGTTGGAGCTGCACAGTGTTGGGAGTCTATCCTTCGCACTGACACTCGAGTGAGGTTCACTATCCCTTTTTCTTCGAGGGTTGGTATCTTTGGTGCTTCCTATCAGAAGTGGTTTTATGACATGGTCCAGTCGTGTCAGGCTCCTGATAAAGATTTGGTTTTGGAAATGGTTTGCACCAAGAGGAAGGGCCTTTTAAAGAGGCGTCAAGTCCCTTTCTTGGAGAGAGCCCCTTGATGTCTCATTATTAGACCTATAAATCTGACCAATTTATGTACCAAAATCTGTGTTTTAAACCACCAAACCGTGTCTTTTACATTGAATATCTATTAAATATCTATAGAATGTGGTACTGCTGTGTTTTCATTCTTACTTTGCAGAAAATGAGCAAAATCAGGGAAAATTGTCAGTTCTGGAACCCTACACGCGGGTAGCGTCAGATCCCATGCGGGTAGCGTCAGATCCTACGCGGGTAGCGTCAGATCCCACGCGGGTAGCATCAAACCCTGAAATTTCAGCACCGAATTTAAAACAGTCATAACTTTTGACTCGTAACTCCGTTTTGAGCGTATGACCACTTTTCGGAAAGCTTGCGAGAAGATCTACAATCTGAGCCAAAGGCATGTGGGTCGCGTCAGACTCTTACGGAAACAGAAGCAGAATTGGAAACAGAGGCTAATTGAAGGAAGGTCGGCCAGAAAAGCTATAAGAGGGGATTTCTTGCACCTGAGAGGGCATTCTGGATATGAGAGGCAGGTTCTAGGGCTAAGGTTCGACGGCTAGCTTGGAGGCGAAGTTGAGAGGAGCAAGACGAGAGTTTTGCGACGAATCTTCATCGTTCTTCTAGTTTTTCTATGAACTCTTTTATCTTTATTTGTTTTCTTTGTTCTTTGACTATGTGTGAGTAGTTTTCTTTGTTTCTAGGGTTACGATTTAGTTTGATACTTTGTTTTGCATGCATGTTGTTTGAATTTGTGTTGAACAATAGTGTTTAATTGTTTGAGTATTATCTTAATTGCTTTGTTGAAGTTGATTGAATGATTCATGTTTGTTTACTGTTATATGCCTATAACATCTTTCTTGTACTTTGGCCTTGATGTTTCTTTCAACCAAACTTAGTATCTGAGGTAGGTTTACGAGCCGTAAGGCGAGACCAAAAAGTAACTGAGAGGTGAACTTTACCATTTATCGAGAGATATTGGTTACCTTTAGTAAACCGGACAATTAACTTAGATTAAAACCCTAAGAAGGTGAAGTTGCATTTCCGATACCAAGTTTATTAAGCCAACAAACGAGAGTTGAGGTTTAGGAACATTAGGTTCGGTCAATGAATCCTTACATTAAAGAACAACGCAAAAACAGACAACTGCTGCATTCACTCGAGGTCCACGCGGGCCGCGTATGAGAGTACGCGGGTCGCGTGTTCCATGCGGGTCGCGTGTGAAAGCACGCGGGTCGCATGGGTACCGAGAGGCAAGGTTGATAATGAATCGAAAACCCTGGAAACACTTTTCTCTATTTGATAAAACCCAAATTTACTTTCTGTCAATTTAAGTACTTCAGTTATTGATTGAACTTAGGATTTAAAACAAACCAAACCAACCTTTTTCCAACTTCTAGTACCTAATTAATTTAAATAGAATTCCAGATTTGATTTAAGAACCGTCCTGTGGATCGATACCTGACTAAACTATACGACGGGACTGTGCACTTGCAGTCTAGTCGAAAGTTGAATAAGGTTAAAAGCTACAGCTTGCTGTAGTGAAACTTTGTGATACACTTTTGTGCGAACAACCCTGACCTTCAGAGTCATGATAGCCGTCTTTCTCTTCCTGGCATTGACTCTTCCACTATTTCTAGGGCAGGTATGACATTTTCCACTTTTTTCGATTTGCATACGTGTTTGTTTTTTTTATACGCGTTGACTTTGTTTTCATTTGCAGTTGCCTCTTTTATGCCCGAGCAGGTATTCAGGTGTGACGTTCCAGCCCGAGTTTTCTTGAGGCCTGATTCCGGGCCCAAGAGATGCAACAGGAAGCAGAAGAAGAGAAGAAAAGAGGAGCTCCCTTCAGTCCAGATGACTGGCCATTCAGGTACAAGTGTTCTCCTATTTTCACTAAACTTCTCCTCTATTTTTCATGGATTTTGCATATTCAGTCTATTCCCTTATCATTCACAGGACCAGACCTAGCCATGGCAGGTTCGCTTGACACCGGAGCAGGAGGGGTTCTCGACTGCCCCTAGGGTGTTCCCGTGGTTGTGGAGCCATGTTTGGCCATCGTGCCCTACGTGCCCTTTGTTTTAGGCGCTTTAGTTTAGGGCAGGTTTATATTTTTGACTTGTCTATGAGAGTGTGTGCCTCGGAGCTCACTCTTTGTATGTGTATTTTGGTCTTGGTTGATTATGCTTGGATATACGTACTTGTAGTTTGGTGTTTGCCTTCATGAATTTTATCTTTCTCTTCCTTCTTCTTTTCTTTATGGTTGATTTATTCGAATCTTCTTTAATAGGTTTCTAAGCGATTAAATAAATTTGTCTAACTTGATTTTCTTCCTCATTCTCCTTCATTCTCTTTTTGCCGACGAACTCTTCAAGCCTTCTCCAATCGGGTTCTAAGCGATCGAATAAACTTGCCTAGCTCGGTTTTTTCTCCTAAACCTTTCAAGTTCTCTCCAATCGGGTTCTAAGCGACCAGATAAACTTGTCAGAGTCAGGGCTTAATCCTGAATCTTCTGAATCTCCCCAATCGGGTTCTAAGCGACAAGGCATCTCCATTAAGACTCAAGCTGTACCTCAAACCTTCTGCATCCGTTCAATCGGGTTCTAAGCGACCAAACGTCTCCCGTTAAAGTTGGATATTCACGCGCTGCCCACTTAGCTGCTACACCAGTGTTACACCAAAAGAGTATGCACAAAGTTTCAGTACAGCAAGCTGTACCTTTTAACCTTAAATACACCTCTGGTTCAGACTGCAAGTATACAATCCTACCGTGTAGTATATCGTCGGGTATCGATCACAGGGACGGTTCAAGTGCTATCCGACTCTACTTAGGTTAATTAAAAACTATAAGTTGGAAAAGTTTGATTTTGGTTATTTAATATTCCTACAGATTCAAGAGTAGTAATAAAGTGCGAGAAAGAAGATTAAACTGGTTTTAATCAATAGATAAAAGCGTTCCCAGGGTTAAGACTTCATCTCAGTTTTTCCTCAGACTGTCCTGTCCGGGCCGTGTCATTTCCTACACGGGCCGTGTCATTTTGCTACACGGTCCGTGTCAGCCTCGGGTTAATGCAGCAGCTATTGTTTCTTTGTATCATTCCTTTGTGTAGGGTTCTACTGACCAGACCTAATATTTCTGAACCTCAACTGTCGTTTGTTGGTTCATCAACTTGGTATGGAATTTGCAATATATGCCCTCGTCGGGTTCTAGACCTCAACTTTCGTGTGTTGGTCCGAATTACCTAGTTGCTTGATTGGTATACTAAAGGTAACTCCTATCCGTCGATAGAGAGTAATTTTCGCCTTTAGGTTACTACTTGGTTTCACCTTTCGGGTTACAAATCCTACCTCATGTACTTAGTTTGGTTGAGAGACTTTTAAGGGCTTGAATACCTTATAGATGTGGCCATTCATCTAGTGGTAAACCGATATAGGTCAAACACTTCAATCTAAACAATTAAAATACTACTCAATCAATCAAACACAAATTTCAATACAAAAATTCAATAACTAGCATGCAAAACAAAACATTCGATTACATCAAAACCCTAGAAACAAAGGAAACTACTCACTCATAGTTCTAAAACAGCAAATACAAATAGAGATAGAGTTGATCATGACAAAACCCAAAGCACAAAGAAGATCAATCAAAAACTCGCGTATTTCGCTTCTCCAATTCGCCTCCAAGCTTAGCCGCCAAAGACAAACCCTAGAACGTGCTCTCCTGTTCCAGAATGACCTTTCTTGGAGAGGAATCTCGATTATATGCTCAATTGGTCGACCTTCCAACAATAGCCTACTTTCCAGATTTCTGGATCTGTTTCCAGATTTGCTTAACACGGGCCGTGTCAAATCTTGTCCGGCCCTTGTAACTTGTTTCCTCAGTGGTCGAGTCAGCAGTTGTTTGTGGTCGGATCAGCGGTCGAGTCGAGGTTGACACGGCCCATGTGGAATGTGACACGGACCGTGTAGAGACTTCTTGATTCCAGATTTTCTCCTCGATTTCGCCCGAATCCTGCAAAATAAGAATAAACTTGCAGTAGTACCACATTCTAAAGATATTCAATGAAATACAACTGAATTAATGAGTTTAAACACAAGTTTGGTACAATTTGATGGTCGAAATATAGATAAGTTTGCGAGATATCAAATTCCCCCAAGCTGAAATCTTGCTTGTCCTCAAGCAAAAATCCCAACTTAGGAATCGGGCCGGCCTTTGGATTACCTAAATGCAAATTAAACTCTAAGTGCGAAAAGTTCACGTGAGCTTGATATTGTTAAGAACCTTGAGAATCCTCTTGAATGACAATTTGGAGTTACTTGATAAACTTTGATTCACCTCACAAATTGACTAATCAAATTTCATATTTTGAGATGCTTCAACATTTGCCAAAACTAATTGCTCAAATCGATCAATCTTTCATTCTTATACTGAAACTATGCCCTCATTTGTGGTGATTTTTTCCTTTTTACCCCCCCAAGCTTGGAACAAGCTTAGGTTAGAAAGTCACGGACTTTGTGTGTTGATGTATGCAAAAGTTTCTTTCTTTTCTAAGTTTGGGAGACGAGCTCAAAGGCGCCCAACAGGACTTATTGCCAATACTCTTATATTCTCCATCTTTTCATTTTAATTCATCACTTTATTTTTATTTTTTTCGCATACACCATGAATACACACATCCAATGGTATTCATTCATACCAATGGATATCCCAATCTTTTCTTATTTAAAAATCCCATTTTCCTATTTAAAAAGGCACAGTTTAGTTTCAAAGTGGTTTTTCGATTCAATTTGGCTTTCAATCTTTCAACAAAATATCTCATCCTATTCAATTTTTTCGTCAATTGTGGGGTTATTTCCAATTTCTCAAGGTCATCCTAATTACAACTCAAAAAATTTCACAAGGGCTCCTAATTCTAGCAATTCACGCAAATTTTTCTCATAAAATGTAAGAAAATGTAAACATGCGCTAAAAGTGAAAAATAAAAATCCTAAGTGCAAAGTTCTCCCCCCAAGCTAAGTCCGAGCATTGTCCTCAATGCTTCAAGACAGATAGATAGAAAAAAGTAAAGCAAGGGGAAAAGAAAACAAACCTGATCAGTCATGTGGAGAAGACGGCCCGAGGTAGTACCCGTGCTCATCATAGTACCCGTGCTCATCATAGCATTGGGGCCTTGACACGGTCTGTGTTGATTTTGTCCGGCCCGTGTAGCCTAGTCTCCAGCTCCTTGGACTCTTCTGTACGGGCCGTGTCGGATCCATCCGGGCCGTGTCTAGGTTTCTCTGGCAGGTCTGTTTTTGCCTCTGCTGCACATACTGATTCCAACTCGCTTGTTCGACCTGCAACTCAGATAAAAAATCAGAATAATACCTTAGCGAGCTGTTTGACTTGCTCAAGAAAGTAGTCCTCGCTCAAATCCGTCAAACATTCTTCGATCACATCGATTCTGAAGCAATATTTGTCTCTTGATGGGTACTTCATGGCACGGTCAATCTGGAATCGCACCTTCTCTTTTCCAATATTCAAGGTCAGCGTTCCATCCTTTACATCAATTATGGCACCTGCAGTTCTTAGAAAAGGTCGTCCCAGAATAATTGGGACTTCCTTATCTTCCTCCATTTCCATCACAACAAAGTCAGCAGGTACATAAAACTTACCAACCTGAACTGGTACATCCTCCACTATGCCAAGTGGTAGTCTTACCGATGAGTCTGCTAGCTGAAGAGTCATTCGCATAGGTTTGAGCTCACCTACCCCTATTCGATCATAGATGGTGCGTGGCATGAGACTCACGCTAGCTCCCAAGTCGCATAGAGCTTTCTTGATCGTGGCTTTCCCTATAGTGCAAGGAATAGAGAACTTACCAGGGTCTTTGTTGAGTATTTTAGATATAGAGATTTTGTACTCTTTTTGCCTTTAAATTTATAAACCTTCGTACTCAATAAATAGGTTAGTTGCAAGCGCACAACCTATCGATCGTAGTATTTAGGTGTCGATCCACAGGGAGATAGGGAAATACTAATTTTTAATAAAGAAAACTACTTCTAAAACTAAACAATAAAAGTGAAGTGGGGGGGGGGGTTTTGTTCTAAAATCCTAAGGTTGGGTTCAATACCCGAAAGAGAGGAGTTTCAAACAATAAATGTAAATAAAATAAAGGAAAGAAAGATTGGTTGTTTTCAAGTTTAAGGAGATCTAGGGGTATTCGGTCTACAATCCCTTGCTAATTCTATTTATTCGGTTTGTTTAAATTCATGTTTGATTTGATGAGGTTTCTAAATATTAATACAAATACTTTGCGCTTTATGGATTAATGTGCCTCGAATTCTAGGGCTGTCACTAACCTAGAGGGATATTTAATCTCATGCTTCAAATCATATATCGATATTTGTTCTAAGGTGTCCTAATTAGGATTTGCCTTCGCCTTTCGGTCCTTCACCAAAATCCTAACCTTAATTTCTATAGTTCCGGATTGGATATCAAAGTACGGTCGCTTCTAACCCAATCCTAAGGTGTGTCTTTATGGTTTCAATTAGTAGTCTCCTACTTGACCAATGCCGGAATTTAATAAACTTAAAGCGAAAAAACACGATCAACGCGATTTCAAAACTACTTCAATTCAATAAACCCTAACCAGGTGAACTCAAAGGAACGAGTACTAACGAAATTCATAAAGAATAAATCACAGAAATTAACAATCAAATCCGATAACACAATCATAATAAAAACAAATATCCGAATAATCTAGAATTAAACAAGTTCATGCATTGACCTAAACCCCTAGAAAGAGACATACTCTCTCTTGGAGAGATCCATAACAAAGATTGGCGAAAACAATAAGAAATGAGATAAAGAAATGATTACACCCTTTCTTAGATCTAAAACCTCGATCTTGCCAACTCCTTGCTTGAATCTTCTTCTTCTCCTTCCTTGAAAAGCCTTCGAGAATTTCTGCAGGATCTCTCTCTCTCAATTTGTGGAAAGGTGGATATAATAATGGATGATGAGAGAGATGAAATTCTTCTTCTTTTATAGCCAAAGGCCTTGCCCAATTTAGAGGATAGAAGTGGAGTTAGTGGGTGCACTCCTCAGACTGCCATGGCTATTTTTGGCCTTCTAAAACGTGTTCCTTGGAAGCCCAGAATAGAAAACCTCTTGAAAATGCGAATTTCTGGCTGTCTGCGAGTCCAGTGCGTCCACACTGGAGTTGAGTGCGGGTGGTCTGGGTCGCACCGACTCCAAATCTCATTTGATTCCAAGTTTCCTTTTCTGGATTTTCTGCAAAATTTCCTGAGTGCGTCCGCACTGGATGTGAGTGCGTCCGCACTGGCCTTGAACTTCTGTTTTTCTGGAAATTCTGGAAGTTGCAAAAATCGGCTAAGTAGTGAATGCGTCCGCACTGAAGGTCAGTGCGTCCGCATTACGCTCGGACTTTTCATCTGTGAGGTCTGCGACGCTGGAAAATTGGCTAAGTACCCAGTGCGTCCGCACTGGCTGGGAGTGCGTCCGCACTGGGCGATTTTTCTTCATTTTGCACTGTTTCCTGCATTGAAATACCTAGCGAACGCAGTAACTTGATTCTTGGTGTATTCTATTCATTTTATATCCAAAATACAAGATATTTGGTGTTATTTTATGATAAAAACTAGATCGACGGTGTATATAAAATACACCTATCAAATACCCCCAAGCTTGAACTTTGCTTGTCCCCAAGCAACATTTAAACTTGAACTATAATTCGATCTACGATTCAACCCTATATCAAGTATATATTTCTCAAAATGAAAAACTTGTGTGATCTTGCAAAAATTTAAAAATCTCCATGCATATTTCCCAAATCCCAAGTTCAACCCTCGAATAATTATGAATCAACCCACAATTCGATTACTCTAACTTTTATTTCCTTAAAGGCTTTTGAATTTGTGAACTTCGTATACCCAAATTTAAAAGATATGCCATTTAAAATGTAGAATTTTCAAAATACCCCCAAGCTTGAATCAAACTTGGGTAAGAATAATCACGGACTTCGTGTGTTGATACATGCATATTCTTTTGTTTTTGTTGCTTTTGATTTTCTCACGTTGAACACTTTTTCATGATTTTAGCACTATTTTTCCCATCCTCATTTAAGCACCGGTTAGTTACAAGTAGTTAACCGTACCCAACCGTTCTAATTCAAGGGTGCTTTGCATGCTCTTAGTCTAACCCTTCCACTAACATGAATGTCAATTTTATCGGGAGACTAGCGGAGCAAGAGTGCTAAGGACTCATAACCATAAGTACGTCATGAAGCCGTAACATAGGTCATTGGAATCTCATTTTTATTTTCCAAAATTTTTCAATTTTATCTAATTTTTCAATATTTATGCACATATCATGAATACACACATCCTAAGTATTCTTTCATACTCACGGATATCCTAATTTTTCTAAAAGATTTCCAAATCTAAGTGGCTTCTCTAATAAATTTGAATTTCTAATTTCTCATTTTCAAATACCTTTATTTCCACAAAGTTTTTCGCCGAATTATGTCGTCACTACAAAATTATTTTAAGGATTTTACCGAAAATTTAAAAAATCGTGCAAGAATACTTTTAAGTTTTGTCAATCACTCAAGTTTATCAATAAATTTATTTTTGCCAATTTTTAACACAAAATTTTAAACATGATTTTATACTTTATGCATTTTTAGACAATTAAGTCCAATTATGCAAGACTCTATTTTTCATAACCTCGTAAAACGTCTTGACAAATTCATAATCGCAAGCAATTAAGTTCAAAATCACAAATCCTATTCATGGTCAAGTAAAAAGCAAGGTTATCAATCCTAAAAAGTTTTCGACAAACTGAAAAATAAATATGCATGCAGATACAATTTCTTCCCATCCCCCAAGCTTAAATAAAGCAGTGTCCTCAGTGCTAAAAATAAACTAAAAAGAGAGAAGAAACATGAACTACTTTACTGGCGTAATATGGTGGTGGTGCTGCGCTGGATCAATTCTCGTCACGATCCATGTCTTCGGCCTCATTCTCCTCTTCTTCATTGCCTTGAGCTGCTGCTGCGGCTTCTTGTGCAAGCCTTGCCGCCTCACGCTCCTGTGCCATCTCGTACTCTCTCCTTTGAGCAGCCCGTCTCTGGTATGGTGGTGTCGGTGGATCATCCTCAAAATGCGGGTTTGCGTGCATGCATCCTCGGCGGGAATAGTAGGTCGCTCGGGCGGCCTCGGCCTCGACCTCATCAAAGTGGCGGTCAAAGACATCCATACGGCGATCAAAGGCATCCATACGATTACCAACATTGATGCTCAAACTGTTGATGGAGGTGTTCATGGTCTGCATAAAATCCCAGATTTGTTGGTTGGTTGGCATGCCTTGTGCTTGAGCGGCATCGGGTGCGGCTTGCTGTGGTGGTTGTTGGGGTTGCGGCGGCGGTGGTAGCGGTGGCTCGAGTGGCTCATCAACAATTTTCCAAGTGTCGGTATCCAAGGGATCGATTTGAGTTTGTAGAGGCAACCGGTGTCGGATGTTGTCCTTTGGGCCCAAATTGATCCAAGCCTCTTCAATGTCGTCCCAACGGATGAGCCTCGCCCGAAATAGACCATCGAGGTCCACTAGCGTGTAACCGGGCACCACCACATCACCAACGGTCGGTATTTGCAAATGTCGGGCAATCTTTGTGACGATACCGCCAATTCGAATCATTCCGCCCGATCGCATGTTGTGCGACACATTTTGCATGTGTTTGGCCAAGTTGTACCCAATGTGCGGCATGTACGCCATCTCGCCATTGTTGCGCCGAAGCATGCTGCAAACATATACCATATCTCCGAGGTTGAAGACCGATGCGCTCTCCCCACAGGCAAAGAGAGTGTGAGAAAGTACCCGCTGGAGATATGGAGAGCCGGATGGAGAACATTCTTGACCCTCTGCTGGCCGAGGATCCCGTCTTAGCATGTTAAGACGCGGAACTGGGCCTCGCTCATGTCATGGTAGAAGTCGAGAATGGTGCGCATCTCGCTGACATTGTCGGTGGATAGATCGGGTGCAGCCATGAGTTCGGTGGTGTGCAACATATGTGAGAAGCCTCCAAGGTTGAATGTCAGCGTTCATGAACCCGGTCAAACTCGTAGGAGGAGAGGAATTCGATCGTGATGGCTTCATAAGTGTCGACCTCGTCACATAGAAACTCCCACAAGCCAAGCCGCTCGGTGAGCATTTGCACCGACTCGAGGAGTCCGAGTGTTTCGAGTGTTTCTCGGCATATCCATCGAGATGGCTCGAGGGTCCGGCGGGACTGTAGAAGGTTACGCCTCAATTCTTGACCTTCATTGAGTGGCAAGGCGGGTGGGTAAGGAGGTGGTTGGCGACTGCCCTGTCCTTTCTCAAACCTTTGTTTCTTTGCACTCGATTTCTTCGGCATTCTAAAAAAACTTGAAAGAATTAAAATTTCAAAATTTTTGATATAATTTGGGCTGAGTGCGGACGCACTGGTGGTCAGTGCGGACGCACTGTGTACAAACAGTTCAATTTTGGTTCAATTCAGGGATTTCTGATTTTTCCCGAGCCTAGTGCGGACGCACTGACTCTCAGTGCGGGTGGTACTGGCCGCACTGAGTACTTAACCAAAAATATGAGGTTTTTCCTGGTCGCAATGCGGACGCACTGGCGGTCAGTGCGGACGCAGTGGGTACTTAACCAAATTTTTGGACATTTCGGGGCTGTTTCGGAAAAGTCCGAGCGCAGTGCGGACGCACTGGCTCTCAGTGCGACTGGTCTGGTCGCACTGGGGACTTGGACAAAAAAACCGAAAAATAGGTCTGGTTACGTTTTCCCCAAGCTTAATGCGGACACACTAAATGGCAGTGCGGGTGGTAGCACTCGCACGGGGGTACGAATTTGAACCGTTTTCACCCATTTTGGTCGATTTCTCCGATTTTGGTACCAATTTTACAGATCTAAGTAGTAATTGACAAAATTAGAGTAAGGAGAGATCAAACCTTGTTGTAGATCGCGAAAATTTCGAGAAAATGCGAAGAAATCCGAGTTTTAGCGAAGCGGCGCTTTAAAAAGGTTGAGAAAAGTTGGGTTTTCGGTTTTGAAGAGGAAAAGAGAGAGAAAAGAAGAGAGAAGTGGTAGAGAAGAGAGAGGAGAGGGAGATTTTGAAAGAAAAACGAGGTTTTCGGGTTTTGGGAGAGAAAAATCAAGTTTTTCGGTTTTAAAATCGAAAAGGCGCGAAGAAAAATGAAGAGAAGGGGTCGGTTTAAGAAGGAGAAGGAGCCCGAGTGCGGACGCACTGGGCCTTAGTGCGGGTGGTCATCCGCAATCACCCAAAAAATTCGAATTTTTCCGATTTTCCGAAAAAATTGAAAATTAAATATAGCGTACCTCGGGTGCGGACGCACTGCGCTCGGGTTGAAAGTTCAGACTGTGCAGACTTGCAGTTTCTGTCGGTGCGGACGCACTCAGGTATTTTTATATGCTTTTTCGTCCTGCAAGCCCACTAAAGTTAGGTAATCGAAATTTTGAAAATTTTAAAATTAATCTAAGTGCAGAAAAAATAAAGAAAAACAATAAAAAGCTTGGGTTGCCTCCCAAGAAGCGCTCAATTTTACGTCGTGAGCTCGACATGATTTGGGCTCACTATTGAGTGTGTGGATCTTCTAGGCATATTATCTCCTTGTCGCCTATTAGATTCGCATGGTTGAAATGTTTGAGGCGATGTCCGTTCACCTTGAATGCCCCAGTTTCTTTGCTCCATATCTCAATTGCGCCATGGTTGAATACCTTCGTTATTTCGAATGGGCCTTTCCATCGTGATCTTAACTTCCCGGGAAAGAGCCGGAGGCATGAGTTGTACAACAAAACCGTGTCTCCTTCTTGAAAGTTGCGCTTTATGATATGCTTGTCGTGCCACCTCTTTGTCTTCTCTTTGTATAGCTTAGTATTTTCATAGGAATTAAGGCGCAATTCTTCTAGCTCATGTAAGTCAAGAACCCTCTCTTCACCGGCAGCCCTCATGTCGAAATTTAGAGCCCTTATTGCCCAATATGCCTTGTGCTCAAGTTCAACCGGCAAATGGCATGGCTTTCCATACACTAGCTTGAAAGGAGTCATACCTATAGGTGTTTTGAAAGCGGTCTGATATGCCCAAAGAGCTTCATCGAGTTTGAGTGACCAATCTTTTCGTGATGTGTTCACCACCTTTTGTAAGATGCTTTTTATCTCGCGATTGGATACCTCCACTTGCCCGCTTGTTTGAGGGTGGTATGGTGTGGCTACCTTGTGCTTGACTCCGTATTTGAATAGGAGACCGTCGAATTGGCGGTTGATGAAATGAGAGCCACCATCGCTAATCACCACTCGGGGTACTCCAAACCTAGGAAAGATAGTTTTTGCAAAAAGTTTTCTTACCACGGCGGAGTCGGCGGTTGGGCTTGCCACGGCTTCAACCCATTTTGAAACGTAATCGACTACCACAAGTATGTATTTGTTGTTGCAAGAACTCGGAAAAGGTCCCATGAAGTCAACCCCCCAAACATCAAATAACTCTACCTCTAGAATTCCGTGGAGAGGCATCTCATGTCTCCTTGATATGTTCCCGGTTCTTTGGCATTTGTCGCATCTAAGCACATAATCTTTTGCATCTTCAAAAAGCGTGGGCCAAGAGAACCCGGCTTGAAGAACTTTGGCGGCGGTTTTGTGGCTTGAAGCGTGTCCTCCATAGGGAGATGAGTGGCAACAATTGAGAATCTGTTCGGTTTCTTCGTGAGGTACACATCGCCTATGAATTCCATCTACCCCCAGTTTAAAAAGCATCTACCCCCAGTTTAAAAAGCAACGGCTCATCCCAAAAATATTGTTTGACATCCCAAAGGAATTTCTTTCGCTGTTGGAAGGTTAAATCTGGGCGTATGAAACCGCATGCAAGGTAGTTGACGAAATCCGCATACCATGGCGCCTCTTGGTGGTTGACTGCGTAGAGTTGTTCGTCTATGAACGAATCGTCTATGGGCATGTCATCATCCTTCGATTCGTTGGTAATGCGTGATAGGTGGTCCGCCACTGAATTTTCGGTGCCTTTCTTGTCCTTGATTTCTAGGTCGAACTCTTGGAGTAGAAGAATCCATCGGATTAGGCGTGGTTTGGCATCTTTCTTGTTGAGGAGGTATCGGATTACCGCGTGATCGGTGTACACAATCACCTTGGATCCAACCAAGTAGGATCGGAATTTGTTGATGGAGAATATAACGGCCAAGAACTCCTTTTCGGTGGTTGTGTAGTTCATTTGCGCCTCATTTAGGACTTTGCTTGCGTAATAGATCACATGTGGCTTATTGTCGATCCTTTGTCCTAGAACGGCTCCAACGGCGAAATCGCTCGCATCACACATGATTTCAAAGGGCACATCCCAATTAGGAGGTCGGAGAATTGGGGCTGAGATTAGCGCCTTCTTGATTCTATCAAAAGCAACAATACACGGTTCATCAAATATAAATTATGCATCTTTCATTGTTAAATTAGTAAGTGGTTTGCAGATTTTTGAAAAATATTTGATGAAACGCCGATAGAATCCCGCATGGCCCAAGAAACTCCTCACATCCTTCACACATGTTGGATATGGCAATTTTTCGATCACCTCCACCTTTGCTTGGTCGACTTCTAGGCCTTTGGAGGACACCACGTGGCATAGAACTACCCATGTTTGCACCATGAAATGGCATTTCTCCCAGACTCACCCTTCACCACCGTCGTGCCTCCCTTCTTTGGTACTACATGGACCGGACTCACCCATTTAGAATCGGAGATTGGATAGATGATGCCGGCATCAAGTAACTTGAGGATTTCCTTCTTCACCACTTCTTTTAGATTCGGATTGAGCCTTCGTTGAGCTTCAATGGTGGGTTTGTGGTCGTCCTCCATTAGGATTCTATGCATGCAAAGGGATGGGCTGATTCCGGTTAGGTCGTCGATTGTGTAGCCGATTGCTTTCCGATGAAGCCTCAACTCGTGTAAAAGCTTATCGGTTTGGTCTTTGTTGAGCTCGGAATTGACAATCACCGGATATGTCTTATCTTCCCCCAGGTATTCATAGCGAAGGGTAGGTGGCAAAGGCTTGAGTTCGACCTTTGGTGGTGCGGAATCAGTCGAAATTCCCTCGGTCTGAGATATTTCAGCCTGAGTGCGGACGCACTGGGCGGTAGTGCGGACGCACTGTGGTCGATTGTTTGAAATCTGAGAAGCATCCTGGTTGAAATTTTGCTGAGTGCGGACGCACAGGGAGGTAGTGCGGACGCACTGCGCTTGGACATTTTCTTCGTCGGCTCCAGAATGTGGTCCAACAGGTGAATGCGAGTGGGGCATCCGCACTGAGAATTCAGTGCGGACGCATTGCGCTCGGATGACTGAATCTTCAATTTCACCATGCTGAGTGCGGACGCACTGGGCGGTAGTGCGGACGCACTGAGGGTCATTCGCACCCATTGTGTCGTTTTCGAAGCCGGTTTCTTCCAGGATTCGGTCCAGTTGTTCATTTACCATCTCCTTCTCCATATGGGCAGCTATAATGGAATCTAAAACATCCACTCTACATATAGAATCATTATCGTTTGAAGGAAATTTGATGGCATTAAACATATGAAAATTTACCTTTTCGCCCCCAATGTCAAAGGATATATTTCCTTCTTTGACATCTATGTTTGCACCCGCTGTGGTAAGGAAGTCACGCCCCAATAGGAGAGGGGTATGGGTATCCTCTTCCATCTCAACAACTACGAAATCCACCGGGACAAAGTACTTACCAATCATGACAATCACGTCTTCCGCAATTCCTTCGGGATACCTTACCGTCTTATCGGCTAGTTGTAATGACATCCTTGTGGCTTTCAAGTCAACAAGATTTAGCCTTTGATAAACGGTTTTTGGCATGAGGCTCACACTTGCGCCTAAATCGCATAGGCACCTCTTGAATTCGGTATTACCAATCACGCATGGGTTCACAAAGCTTCCGGGATCCTTTAATTTTGGAGGTAGCTTGTTTAAGAAGAGAGCGCTACACTCCTCATTAAGGGATACCGTGCCCACTTCCTCAATTGTTCTTTTATTAGATAAAATTTCTTTCAAAAATTTCGCATAAGTGGGCATATGAGTAATTGCTTCGGTAAAAGGAATAGTAATATTCAATTTCTTGAGGTGTTCTACGAATTTGGCATATTGTTGGTCAAGTTTGCTTTTAACTAACCTTTGAGGAAATGGCAAAAACCTATGTGGTGGGACATACTTAGGGGTTTCATTTGGTTTTACCTTGGCCGGGTTTGATTTACCCGGTTCTTGAGATTTTTCTGATGCCAGTGCGTCCGCATTAGGAATGGTTGCGTCCGCGCTGAGAGGAGTTTGAGGTGGTTGTGCCTCATTCGGTGGTTGTAGAGACTCATCTCCGCTGGGCATCTTTGGTCCTTCGTATTCCGTGCCGCTCCTCAAGGTATGGCTTTTGCTTGCTCTCTTGGGTTGATGTCGGGTTTGCCCGGAAGCGTCCCTTGTTGACGGGAGGATGAAGATGCTTGTTGTGCAATTTGTGTTTCTAGCATCTTTGTTTTGGTCTCTAAAAACTCAAATCTATTGTTCATATTTCTCAAGGAATCCGAAATATCAGTATTGGTACTTCTTTGTTGGTTCATGAACTCGTTTTGAGAAATCACAAAACCTTCTATCAATTTTTCTAATTTGTTGTTTTGAGAAGGTCCTTGATACGAGTTTTGGTTTGACCGATTTTGGTAATGATTTGAATTGCCTTGGTATTGGTTTGAGTTTTCATTTTCAGTCCTCCACTTGAAATTTGGATGATTCCACCTTGTGTTAGGGTTATATGTATTCGAATTGAAATTATCATTAGGCCTAACCTTATTGTAGATCGGATCGTTTCTCTTATCACCTTGATTGTAGAACATTGCATTCACTTGCTCGACGTCTTCTCCTTCTAAGAGGACTTTGCAATCGGCGGTGATATGAGTCGACTCTCCACAAATGCCACATGAAGCCTTGTTCGTCACGGATTTGACGTTTTGCATTTGTGCCATTTGATGTTGCAAGGCTTCCATCTGGGCTCTCAAGGCGGTGACTTCATCGGTTTTCAAGATTCCCAGTGTGGTTTGGGCTCGCCCACCTCTTTCGGCCGTCCATTCCCTTTGGTTGATCGCCATGTCCTCAATCATTAGCATGGCTTGCTCAGGATCCATCTTTGACATATTACCTCCGGCGGCTGAATTCAAGCGAGTCTTGGTGGCTATTGTGCAACCTGCAAAGAAGAATTGAAAAAGCAACCACATGTCAAGCCCATGGTTAGGGCACAAGCGTTGAAGCTCGGCCCATCTATCCCATGCTTCGGTCAAAGATTCTCCCTCGGCTTGCTTGAATGTTGTGATCTTTGTGCGGAAGTGCTGGGTTTTGGATGAAGGGAAGTATTTTCCTAAGAATAACTTCTCCATGTCGTCCCATCTTCTTATGTGGTCCCGATTCACGGTCCTTAGCCACGATCTTGCATTATCACGGAGGGATAGGTGGAAGCATTTGAGCTTGAGGTTGTCTAGCTCTTCTCCTTCTCTAGCGAAAGTGCCGCAGGATTCTTCGAAAACCGCCAAGTGGGCGTGTGGATCTTCGTTTAGGGTTCCCCCAAACTGACTTTGGCCAAGCAAGTGGATGAGAGGGCTTGATTTCGCGCGGATCTTGGCCTTGAGGAATGAAACCGAAGCGGTGGCCTTGTTGGCGGTTACGGCCATTTCTGTTGTTGTTTGGATTGACACCGAAGAGAGGATTATTATTGAGAATAGGTGGATCATTGTGATGTGGATGTGGTAGCGGTTGGTTGTTATTTGGAGGAGGAGGAGGCGGATTGATATCGTGAAGGTCTTGATTGAGAAGGCCTTCCGGATAGTCTTCCACTTCTACCGCAAAGCTGCGAGGCATGCCTAGATTGGGATCTAGACCTGCCATTGGTTGAGAGAGAGAGGATTCGCCGGCTTTTATTTTCGCGGTTTGACTTCTTGTGACTGGTGCCAGCGCTCAAACCTATGAGAGAAGAGATATGATGTGAAAGAGAGAATAGAAGTAAAGTGCAGAAAATTAATTAAGGAAAGTAAAATATATTTGGATTTTTCTAAATAAGGAAAGTAAATTTCAGAAATTGTAAAAAAGGAAATAAACTATTTTTGGATTTTTAATTTTCTGAAAAGTAAATAAGGAAACTAAGAATTAAAATTATTTTCCTAAAATAAAAACTAGTATCTATCCTATTCTCCCCGGCAACGGCGCCAAAAAGCTTGTTGAGTATTTTAGATATAGAGTTTTTGTACTCTTTTTGCCTTTAAATTTATAAACCTTCGTACTCAATAAATAGGTTAGTTGCAAGCGCACAACCTATCGATCGTAGTATTTAGGTGTCGATCCACAGGGAGATAGGGAAATACTAATTTTTAATAAAGAAAACTACTTCTAAAACAAAACAATAAAAGTGAAGTGGGGGGGTTTTGTTCTAAAATCCTAAGGTTGGGTTCAATACCCGAAAGAGAGGAGTTTCAAACAATAAATGTAAATAAAATAAAGGAAAGAAAGATTGGTTTGTTTTCAAGTTTAAGGAGATCTAGGGGTATTCGGTCTACAATCCCTTGCTAATTCTATTTATTCGGTTTGTTTAAATTCATGTTTGATTTGATAAGGTTTCTAACCTATGTTAGCCTTTGGAACAAATATTAATACAAATACTTTGCGCTTTATGGATTAATGTGCCTCGAATTCTAGGGCTGTCACTAACCTAGAGGGATATTTAATCTCATGCTTCAAAGCATATATCGATATTTGTTCTAAGGTGTCCTAATTAGGATTTGTCTTCGCCTTTCGGTCCTTCACCAAAATCCTAACCTTAATTTCTATAGTTCTGGATTGGATATCAAAGTACGGTCGCTTCTAACCCAATCCTAAGGTGTGTCTTTATGGTTTCAATTAGTAGTCTCCTACTTGACCAATGCCGGAATTTAATAAACTTAAAGCGGAAAAACACGATCAACACCATTTCAAAACTACTTCAATTCAATAAACCCTAACCAGGTGAACTCAAAGGAACGAGTACTAACGAAATTCATAAAGAATAAATCACAGAAATTAACAATCAAATCCGATAACACAATCATAATAAAAACAAATATCCGAATAATCTAGAATTAAACAAGTTCATGCATTGACCTAAACCCCTAGAAAGAGACATACTCTCTCTTGGAGAGATCCATAACAAAGATTGGCGAAAACAATAAGAAATGAGATAAAGAAATGATTACACCCTTTCTTAGATCTAAAACCTCGATCTTGCCAACTCCTTGCTTGAATCTTCTTCTTCTCCTTCCTTGAAAAGCCTTCGAGAATTTCTGCAGGATCTCTCTCTCTCAATTTGTGGAAAGGTGGATATAATAATGGATGATGAGAGAGATGAAATTATTCTTCTTTTATAGCCAAAGGCCTTGCCCAATTTAGAGGATAGAAGTGGAGTTAGTGGGTGCACTCCTCAGACTGCCATGGCTATTTTTGGCCTTCTAAAACGTGTTCCTTGGAAGCCCAGAATAGAAAACCTCTTGAAAATGCGAATTTCTGGCTGTCTGCGAGTCCAGTGCGTCCGCATTGGAGTTGAGTGCGGGTGGTCTGGGTCGCACCGACTCCAAATCTCATTTGATTCCAAGTTTCATTTTCTGGATTTTCTGCAAAATTTCCTGAGTGCGTCCGCACTGGATGTGAGTGCGTCCGCACTGGCCTTGAACTTCTGTTTTTCTGGAAATTCTGGAAGTTGCAAAAATCGGCTAAGTAGTGAATGCGTCCGCACTGAAGGTCAGTGCGTCCGCATTACGCTCGGACTTTTCATCTGTGAGGTCTGCGATGCTGGAAAATTGGCTAAGTACCCAGTGCGTCCGCACTGGCTGGGAGTGCGTCCGCACTGGGCGATTTTTCTTCATTTTGCACTGTTTCCTGCATTGAAATACCCAGCGAACGCAGTAACTTGATTCTTGGTGTATTCTATTCATTTTATATCCAAAATACAAGATATTTGGTGTTATTTTATGATAAAAACTAGATCGACGGTGTATATAAAATACACCTATCAGTCTTCCAGTTTGGGTGGTAGTTCACTTCTCAGAATGGCATTGCACTGTTCAGTCAGCTTCACCGTCTCGTGCCCCCTCAAGCTTCGTTTGTTGGATATGATGTCTTTCAAGAACTTAGCATAGGTGGGCATTTGGGTCAAGGCCTCGGTGAACGGGATAGTGATGTGCAATTGCTTGAGAACATCGATGAATTTAGCGAATTGCTCGTTCAATTTGGTCTCAGCTAGTCTCTGGGGAAATGGAACAGGTGGTCGGTACGGTGGCGGTTTGTAGGTATCTTTCTTTTTCTGACCCTCAGTTTCAGTCTGTACAGGCTGTGTGGGATTGACACGGTCCGTGTTCACAGGGTTCTCAGTGTTGACTGCCGGTCGAGTCAATTCGACACGGCCAGGATTTCCTTCTTCAGGGGGTGACACGGGCCGTGTGAGATTTGTACGGGCCGTGTGCACTGTTGTCTCAGAGATGGGTGGTTCTACGTGGGGCGATTTTTTCTCAGTTTGTGGGGTTTGTACGGGCCGTGTCGGATTGACACGGTCCGTGTCAGCTTTAGCTGGTGGATCAGTAGGCATGGCTGGACCTTTGTAGTTGGTCCCACTTCGCAGGGTGATTGCCTTAGCCTCCCCTCTCGGGTTTACCTCTGGTTGGCTGGGGAGCTTACCAGGTTGTGGTTGGCTTGAGGATCCTTGTCCCATCTGTGCCTCCAGTTTGTTGTTCACAGCAGCTAACCCGGCCGCCAAATTGGCATTCATTGCTTGCATTTGCTCGTACATCATTTGGTTCATCTTCCCTTGCTCGTGCATGAAGTCACTCACCACGGGAGCAACATACGGCTTGGGTGGAACGGAATGAGGAGGGCGGTTGTTCGAGTTGTTGAAATTGGCATTGTTGTAGAAGTTGCGGTTGTTGTTGCTGCTCGAAGAGTTGTTGAAATTGTTGTTGAAAGAGGGGTTGGAAGCATTGTTGTATGGGGCGGAGTTGTTCTGTTTCCACCTCCAATTATGTTGCTCAACCGGATCTTTGGAATAGGTTCGGTTGAAAGGAGGTTTTGGAAAGTAGGATGGCTCACTGTTGAGAGAGTTGACTTGCTCGGTTTCCTCATCATCCCTTTGCGCCAGCGGTCAGTGCTCATAGGAATGCCCCTCACCACACATGGCACAAGATTCCGGCTGTGACTGATGGTTTCCAACAGACTTGACACTCATCTTGTCGACAGTCTTCTGCATGGCTTCCATCTTGGTTGTGAGAGCTGTGATATGATCGACTTCAAATCGGCCGCCTCCTCCAGGTCTGGAATTGTCGCGGCCGGACCACTGCTGGTTTTGAGCCATGCTGTCGATCAAGTTCATTGCTTCTTGAGGCTCTCTCTCCATTAAGGCTCCACCTGCAACAGCATCAACAGATGTGCGAGTACTCTCTGTCAAACCATCACAAAAAGTCTGAATCAATAACCAGTCATGTATACCATGGTGTGGACAAGAATACTGTAACTCCCTAAACCTTTCCCATGCCTCGTTTAGGGGTTCATCAGACATTTGCCTAAAGCTGGTTAGTTGGGTTCTTATCTTAGCAGTTCTTTTGTGAGGGAAAAATATGGTTAAAAACATTTTGGACA
Organism: Carex myosuroides; assembly: GCA_028015225.1. Classification (NCBI taxonomy): domain Eukaryota; kingdom Viridiplantae; phylum Streptophyta; class Magnoliopsida; order Poales; family Cyperaceae; genus Carex; species Carex myosuroides. The sequence goes on along the minus strand of CM051475.1, from coordinate 14,151,354 downwards.
GTTCCCTCCAAGTGTTTATTGAGTTCCTTGGTAATGATCCTAACCATTTCTTTGCCTTGTCCCTAAGTGTGAAAGGAAACAATGCAAGTCTAATATAATCAGATGTTGCCCCATTGGTCTTAATGGTGGTGCAACATTCAAGAAAAGTTTGGAGATGAGCATGTGGATCCTCGTGATCCAAGCCATGAAAGGTGTTCTGTTGAACAATGTTAACAACTCCCGGATTGAAGTTCGGTTGTTGCCCCACTATTCTCGGGAGTCTGATCGCTCCCCTCACATCTCCTGCCCTTGGCACATTGAATTCCTTCAGAGTTCTCGGGACAAAGTCAGCTGCGTCATCATCAGAGTTGATACCTCGCATATTTAGTCTATTTTAGGCCTGTTTTAGGACCAGATTCGTGCCCTAATTCACCAGAATCATGTGCATTTCATCGATATATCTTTAGAATTTGGTACTGCTGAGTGTTTGTTTGTTTTCTGCAAGTTTGGAGCAAAACACACGAAGAAACGACGATTTGGGATGATCTGGTACGGCCCTTACCAGGTTTGGTGCGGGTCTCACCGGACTTGGCCGATTTCAGCTCATCACGCCTGGTTTGGTAATTTGATTTCTTTGATTAAATCTTCCTTGTGGCATGTTTATAAACATGTGTACAGCTCAAAAAGGATGCTTGAGAGTACATATTCATGAATTTAGCATAATTTTTGGATTAAAGGATTCATAGAAATACAAAACTCAAATTGAAATCTGAAAATTTACTCCCACAAACCATCAAAATACTAATAATATCATCAACTGGCACGCCTTAATTGTGTGATCTAGCTAGCTTCTTAATTCATATGAATGTGATTCTACGTACTTCTCCATGCATCGACCATCCTTTAATTACGCCTGAGAAAAAATTTAATTAGTCAACAGAGTAACTTGGAACCTCGCTCTACAATAAATTAATTAAGCTGGCATGGTGCTGGGCTGAGGGGAGGAAATATAATAAAAAGATAAGCACATACCAATTTATAATCTACACTGAAAACATGTTTATGTCTTTTATGCTCATGAGAAAATTTTGTCCCCAAGACCTGTTCGACATGAGGGACAAATTAAAGGATGCACTTTTAACTTTAGTATCATAATAAGAACAAACAAAACCCAAAGATATGTGAAAACACAGCCTACCCAAGGGAACAACCCTCTTCCACAAGGATACGCAATCCGCCAAGACGGCTCACTCCCACCCTCCTGTCATCACATATCTATTAGAGACATATATAAGAGAGAGAGAGAGAGAGAGTGGCTAATATCAAAACGTTTTGATATAAAAAATATATAGCATGTACCTCCTCATAAATGTTCTTCATGTACAGCTGCAAATAAGGTTAATATATATTAGATATCTAAATTCAAGCAGAAGAGGCACGCACATGAAAACCAATGACAAATAAGATACTTACAAGAGTTGCTACTATGACATAATGATCTGCAATACCTACAAACCAATTCATTTTCATCTCATCAATTATATCCTTGAAACCCTCCTCCTGCAATAGATTATATCTTTAGAATTACAACATGCATGTTGATTTTCCATACTCTTGACATCCATTCAGATGAAAGAGAAATGCCACATTAATGGTTGTCATCCATGTGTGTATGTATAAAGAAGTGAAAATAATAGTAGCAGGAAAGGAACAAGTACCGTGGCACTGTCGAATGCTTCGTTCAAGGAGAAGTCGAAGATGCACGGGTAGCTCTTGCAAAATTTAATCAACTTTTCGTCAAGTTCAACAGTTTCCTTCAAATAATAGTAGCAGGAAATCTCCAAAACATTACGAATAAGAAGCATAAAGAGAGTAGAACCCAGAGAGATCAAGAGAGAGAGAGATACTTTGTTGTTTTGCTTCTCCTTCAGTAATTTGAAGTTTGTTGTGTACCATTGTGTATCCTTCTCGTACCACTGAAGAGCTTCAATACTTGCCTGCACCACAAAATTTAATTTTTTAACAATCAGGCTAAGCTAAACAAAAATATGCACTTACAAATTAATTAATTGATATCTATTTCTATGCCACCTTCAAAGAGAGGTCAACAAGTTCAGTATCCAACTCCTTAAATATTTCTGGAACAACATCAACATCATCAATCAACTTCTGGATACATCCACCAGACTGCAATAACTACAAATAATACCACAGACACACATCATTATTCACTGCACAACAGTCACTATATACATATATTTAATGAGGGTTACGATGAATTGACAATTAAGAACAATAACTACCTTGGTTTTCTGACAAAAAAGGAGATGCTTGTGAAACTCCTCCTGCAACTCAATTTGTTTGCAACAGCACTCGTAATACTGCAATGCACATTACATTTTGCATTATTACTAGAATGTCAAAGAACTGTACCTAAAAAACCAAATACTACTAAAAATAATGGCACAGGTTAGTACCTCATCCCTAAGACCTGGAGCCCGAGACATTTCTTCGTAGTACCTCTTTTGCTCTGGATAAAAATATTGATCAGAAGTACTTCGCCTGCGTGACTGTTGGGACCAAAAGGTAACTTGAGAGTATGTATGTACGTGCGTACGTACGTATATGTATGTACGTATGTGTGTGTGTGTGTGTGTGTGTGTGCAAATGGATAGAAATTTATGCAAGGAGAGAAAATTAACCTCCTCGAGAAAATCACGTATTTCTAACTTCCTCTCCTCATCAACAAGTTTAAAGAACTCATCTTTAAAATAACTCTGCATTCGACAAAAGTACTGGCTTAGCATTACTTGATTAGGATGATCCAATTAGAATTTGCATCTTTATTGCGATTTATATAATTGAAGTACATCTCTTTCTACATTTCCTATATTAAAATTGGATGTACCTTGCGTATCAATGGATGAAATAGCCTCTCTCTGTGGCTGAGAAGACGTTTAAATATCTGTTTTTTAGACAGGTAAGTCAATTATTAAAAATTAAAACGAATTTATATATGGAATCTGTACCGAAGAAGAGGTGCTGATATTAATACCAAAGTTTTTGTTACTCGCAGAACTATCTCTGAAATTTTATTTATTTAGTGACTGATTTGTCCCGCATAAGTTAAGTGCTTTCTCTAATAATATTGCATTCCTTTTTTAGCTAAAACTTTTTCTCACACTAAGAATGTTTCCCAATTTCCTTATAAAGCAAAAATTGTATCCAATCAATTTCCTTATAGTACAAGTATCTTTTCTACTATTCTTAGTCTGAATAGCAAATAAAATAATATTTGGATTGTCAATATAAGAAAAATCACTTTTATATTTGAGTCATTCTCTTTGCTATCCTATAATTAAAGTCTTTTGCTTCTAGTTTATTTTGAATTTGCTCAGTTACAAATGAAGTGATATTTACAAACTTTGATATTAAAGTAATGAAACTGTTTAAATTAAAAGTAGAAGAAAAGGAACACTGACAAAAATAAACTTCAATCATTAAATATATATTCCAAATATATTTTATAGAAAGTACAATTTAAGTATCTAATTTACAATTAAAAAAAATTTAATCTCTGCCAAGAAATCTTTCTCATTTTAATTTGATATAATATTGAATGAACAAAATCTACACGTTAATGAAGTAGGAGAAACCTGAAGAAGAGGTACAAACCTCGACTACTGCATAAAAGTCGCTACTGAAGTAGGAGAAAGGTTCGACTGTAAGGTCAATCTTTTCCCTAATTTGTTTTTCACTATCAAGGCACTGCATAAAAAAAAGGGGTTAAAATCCTCTTTAAGGAGGGAGCATCAGAAATAATTTTTTATTGAAAATGCTATATAGTTCCTACTGTGACATAAGGAATATGTTCATAAAGACATTTCACTGCTTCGAATGTCTCATGCATGAAAAAAAGGCTCATCTCGAAGAGTACTTGTTCCTGCATACAAATCAAACAACACCTAATTAATTATAGTGAGGGATGGAGGTGTGGGGGTGGAAGAGAGAGAGAGAGAGAGAGAGAGAGACCGCTACGACACCAAATAGGTTACAGGGTTCAGGAGCATTTGCCTTCAAACCAGGGAATTCTGCGATGACCCTGTGAACATAATTTTCTGTATCTTCTACCCTTCCAAAAATATTCACAGGCTGTGTTAAAAATTAAGATTGTTACCATTAAGACAAAAGTATGATCCGATTAAGGTGAAAAAAAGTTAAAACTAAAAAAAATTATCATATTGACCTCGATCTGAGTGAGGGGTTTTTTAGAAAAACGTTCCCGAAGCTGAAGTTTATAATGGAAGTAGTTGCTCATACGTTTCTGCATTAGAAAAGCACAAAATATATGTACATGAGAACGGATTTTATAAAGATAACTAGCTGCTGATGCTTATAAGCATGCTTTATATACCGGCAACGTTTTGTTGTTTTGTTTTGTGAAATAAATAAAGAAAGAAAGAAAGAAAGAAAGAAAAAACATGGTGTTCCTTGTCCTCATCATCTAACTCCATTAGAGAGGTAGAGTAAGAAGGCCAGGGATCATCCTCCAGCTTCACCCTCTTATAATTAGGTTCAAAATTTTCCTGCATCGATCATCAGCAAGACTCAGACTCAGACTCACTCTTGGATCAATTCAACCATTAATCAATCAATTTAACAAAGAAAATATATAGAAGATGCAATCAAATTTACATTAGACTCCTCTTTTTCCTTTTGCTTTTGCGGCGATGAAGATGCTTCCTCTTTCTCCACGGAACCGAAATCCGTTACAAACATAGATACATGCTCCGGCGATTCCGATTTCATGGCGAGAAAGGCGATCCAATTACAGAACAGAGTTACAGCCTATTCTATTCTGGAGAAATGTTCTGGCGATTCGCGTTTATTTATTTCACATTGTAGAAAGAAAGAAAAGAAAGAAAGAAAGAAGACAAACATTTATTATTTTTTTATTTCTGTGAGAGGATCAGAGAGAGGTACGAATTAAGAGATACCTTTCTTCTAGGGTTTCACGACATACCTTTCTTCTTCTAGGAGAACGCAACCTTCTTGCCTCTTCGACTCTCGAGTCTTTCCCAACACCTAGGGTTTCTGCTTTAAACCAAAAAGAAAAAGAAAAATAAATATCTACGTTTTCAGACACGTGGCAATCATGATTCTTTTTTTAACGGTTCAGATTCATTTCATTCCTTCTCACTCAGTTAGTCAGTGCTCGCTTTTATTTTTTTTTAATTTTAAATAGAATAGATGGGCCAAAATATTTCTTTCTCTCACTTCACTATAATCTGAGATGGGCCCCCATATATTAAATCGTTTGCTTCATTTCTAGTTTTATGCTTATGCACTTTATTACAACCAAAGTTGTTGTTAGTTATTAATTTTTTTTTTCTTTCCTTTTTTTTTTTTTCTCGTTTTGCAATGGAACCAAGCAAGAAGATTAATTGCTTCGCATACAGAAGATCAAATATACACACTAACGAGAAAAATGATAGAATGCAAGTGAAAAAGTCGATAACTATTTAAGGGCCTGCTCGGCTGCCACTATTCTCACGGGAAAAAAAAAATTCACTCAGAGTGAATTTTTTTTTTCCCACGCACACTGTGTATCGGCGATTCAAATTGGATCCGAGCCCAAGCTCATTACCGTTCCCGTCTGGCAGCCGAACAAGTCCTAAAAGAAAATTAAAGAGAACCAAAAGAATAAGAACCTTTTTAACTTTCCCCAATTCAAACAATGATGTGATATCCCACATTTCCACCAATCACTATACTATATGTGAGTTTGTTTGTGTGACACCCCGTCATTTTGAACATACTACTGCAATTTTTTAATTGGACTTGTTTGCAATATCATAAATTTTTAATCTAAATTTGTAAAAATTATTTTCAGAAAAACAGAAAAAAAAAATCAAAAATGAAAAACGTGGCATGCCACATACCATTGTGCATGTTTACCTCATAAATTTTTATATAAAGTCTTTCTTTAATCTCTCTCTCTCGGTCACTTAAAAAGGGAAAAATCAAAGATAAGGAAAAAAAAAAAAATCTGATGAGAAAATTGAGAGAAAATCTCCAGAGGATAAGTTCAGATGATTATATGATTCCTTTATGTGCTTGCTACTAAATCATCTGAACAATGGGTGTCGTTTATTATTTATAAGTATCTTGTAACGCAACAATTATTGTATCCTAATAATTAAGTTCCTATTTATTAGGGGTACATATATAATTTACTCATATTTAATTAACTACCTAAAGACTTTAATCAAGTATCGGTATTCTATTTATAATCCAATACTATAATATTCAGAAAATATTTATTACTCAAGTTTAATACAACTCTAATTAAGCTCAATTTATGTTCCAATGTAGCGTTTCAGAATTTTCATTTCAAGGCTTAAGTGCAGCCTATTCTTAATTTCCATTTCCTAGACGGAGGCCAAGAAGCTTTTATTTTTCTTTCCTTTTCCTTCTAAGTTTCTAAAGTCCAAGAACTCAACAGTACAAGGCCCCAAACATCTAAAACAAATTTCATTACAATTTTCAACCGAGCCACACTCAACCATTTTTTTATAGGGTAATTATATCTTCCCCCATCTATCCATCCCCCATTTCATCCCCCAACTAACTAACTACCTTTTCTAACTATAATTCAAAATTCTAACTACCTAATGGCCCTACAAATTAATTGCTCAATTTTCTCCATTTATTTCTTTCCTCTTTCTCCTTCCCTCTCCCACCTCTCCCACTTCTCCCTCTCCACCTCCGCCTCCACCTCCGCCCGCCTCTCCCACCTCTCCCTCTGCGCCTCCGCCTGCCTCTCCCACCTCTCCCTGATACGTCCAAAGGGTATATATAAAAAGCTTTATCCTCAAATACACTTTCGATTTAGATTGCAAGTATACAATCCTACCGTGTAGTATATTATCGGGTATCGAACCACAAGGAGTAAGATAAATACTTAATTTTCAACTTTAGATGATAGATTTCAGAAAAGAAAGAAAGTAAAGTGCAATAAAGTAAATTTGGGGGGGGGGGGTTTGTACTAAAAATCCTAAGGTTGGGTTCAATACCCGAAGAAAGGAGTTTTTAAACAATTAAAAGTAAAAGTAAAAGAAAGACAAGTCGGTTTGTTTTCAAGGTTAAGAGAATCTAGGGGTCTTTGGTCTACAATCCCTTGTTAACTCCATTTATTCGGTATTTGCTTAAATTCATGTTTGATATGATGAGGTTTCTAACCTAATATGTCATTAAGGGTCACTTTCATGAATTAATGACGTGTCTAAGTAATTCGGACTTCACGTTTAAGTCCTTCATCCTAGCTACCTCGACCATAAGCTCTTGTTAGTCTCTCATCTCCTCAAATATTGGTATTTCACAATTAAGTCCATGACACCAATATCCGATTCGATTTGAGATGTCCTAATTAGGGTTTGACTTCACGGTTAGGTTCTTCTCCAAATCCCTAACCTTAATTTCTATAGTTCCGACTTAGATTAAATTGGTTAGAATCTTAATCTAAACCTAAGGTATTTGCATTCATAATTTGGTACTATCCTATTGATCCTAGTCAATTTTGGTTCTTTTGAAACCAAAACGAGATGCTACAATTCAAGTACTAATTATGTATTTAACACAAATTATTTAAATCACAGAAATTAACAATCAAATCCGATAAAACAATCATAATAAAAGCAAATAATCGAATAAAATAGAATTAAACAAGTTCATGCATATTGACCTAAACCCCTAGAGAGAGAACTACTCCCTCTTGGAGGGAAACATCACAAAGTTTGGCAAAGAATAAAAGGAAATGAAATAAGGAATAATTACACCCTTTGAATCTAGAACCTCTATCTTGCCGAATCTTGCTCAGGAAATCCTTCTTCTCCTTGCTTGAAAGCTTTACCTCCTTCAGAAATTATGGCTAAGAATTTGTGTATAGAGAGAGAATGAGATATGTTGTGTGTCCTTGAATGGAAATGAGCCCCCCTTTTAAAGCAAGAGATCATGCCCAATTTAGAGGCTAGAATGTGGAGTTAGTGGGTGCTCTTTTTAAATTTCTTTCCTGGCAAGTATGTCTATTTTTGTCTTCTTAAATCGTGTCCTTGGAGTGCCAAAAATAGAATCCGTGTTGAAATTGGGTAATTCTGGCTGAATGCGGGTCATGTCCATCCGCACTGCGGGTGGTCTCACCCGCAGTGGGTCTAAATTTCCTTATTTAACTTTCCTGGATTTTCTGCAATTCACATGAGTGCGGGTGGAACTGCGTATGGATGACCCGCACTGCGGTTGGATTATGTGTTTTGAAGTTTCTGAAATTGGCTAAGTATTGAGTGCGGATCTCAGTGCGGCTCTCAGTGCGTCCGCATTAGGCTCGGGAAAAATCCTGCGCAGGGCTGAGAGGTTGGAAATGCGGCTAAGTCCCTAGTGCGGTTGAATCAATCCGCAGTGCGTGTCAATGATCCGCACTGAGAGGTATTTTCACCAATTTGCATCATTTCCTGCATTGAAAAGCCAAATAACCGCAGTAACTTGATTCCAGGTGTATTTTAATCATTTTATATTCTAAACACAAGATATTTGAGGTTGTTTTATGATAAAATCAAGATCAAATGTATATATAATTTATCGTTATCAAAATCCCCCAAGCTTGAACCTTGCTTGTCCTCAAGCAATATCTAACTTGGACTATAATTCGATCTTTTAATTTAACCCTATATCAAGCATATTTTCCTTCAAGAATTTGAAAAATTTTGTATGATCTCGCTAAAATTAAAATCTCAATGTAAATTTCTACAAATTTAAAGTTCAACCCTTGGTTAATTATACTTCACCCCACAATTCGATTACTCTAACTTTCATTTCCTTAAAGGTTTAGAATTTGCAAACTTTATTCATCCAAATTTACTAAAAGACATGCATTTTTATTTGTGAAGAAAAAAAATTTCCCTAAGCTTGGCATATTGCAAAATTCACATTTTTGTTGTTCTTGATGCTCATTTTGATTTTTCTATTTTTCTTTTATTTCATGGCACTATTTTCCCAATCCTCATTTAAACACCGGTTAGTTACAAGTAGTTAACTGTACCCAACCGTTCTAATTCAAGGGTGCTTTGCATGCTCATTGCCTAACCCTTCCACCAACACGAATGTCAATTTTATCGGGAGACTAGTGGAGCAGGAGTGCCAATGACTCATAACCATAAGTACGTCATGTCGCTGTATCTTAGGTAAGAGGAGTCGCAAATTTTCAATTTTAAATGTTTTGAACAATTTTCGCAAAAATACACATATCTAAGGGTATTTATTCATATCACATCTAAATTGCTTCCTTAATAAATTTAAACTCCTAATGTTTCAAATTCGTAAGCCTTTATTTCCACAAAGTTTTTCGCCAAATTATGTGGTTATTTCAAACTATTCCAAGGGTATTTCTAAAAACTTGTTAAAATTCGCATTAAAATATCTAATTTTTTGAAAATCACTCAAATTTTATCAAAAGCCTTATTTTTGCCAACTTTTAACACAAAAATTAAACGTGATTTTATACTTTATGCATTCTTAGACAATTAAGTCCAATTATGCAAGACTCTATTTTTCATAACCTCGTAAAACATCTTGACAAGTTTGCAATCTCAATCATTTAAGTTCAAAATTACTAACCCTATTCATGGTCAAGTAAAAATCAAGGTTATAACTCCTAAAAAGTTGGAAAAAATACTGAAAAATAAACATGCATGCAGATACAATTTCTTCCCATCCCCCAAGCTTAAATAAAGCAGTGTCCTCAGTGCTGAAAATAAACTAAATAAGAGAGAAGAAACATGATATACTCGACTAAGCTAAAGGTGGTGGTGGTGCTGTGGGGGATCACTCCTCATCCCTGTCAGATGCCTCCTCTTCTTCCTCGTCATTCTCACCTTGATCACCTTCTTGATTTGCGGCCTCGGCTTCTTGTGCGGCTTGAGCTGCAGCTGCCGCTTCGCGTTGCCTTGCTAACTGTGCCTCCATCCTTTGAGCAGCCCTTCGTTGGTACGGCGGTGTTGGTGGGTTATCTTCGTAGTTAGGATTGTTGTTCATGAAACCTCTGTGGGCATAGTAATGGGCTGCTGCGGCATGGGTCTCCACATCATCCATACGCCGATCAAAAGCATCCATGCGGTTGTTAATGTTGAGGTTCATGGCTTGCATAAAGTCCCACATTTGCTGCATTGTTATACCTCCTTGTGCAGCAGCATCGGGATGCATTTGTTGTGGCCCTGCTTGAACACCCGGTGGTGGTGGGGGTAGTGGTTCTTGTGGCTCAAGTGGAGGATCCACTATCTTCCATGTGTTATAGTTCATCGGGTCGAGGTCAGTTTGGAGAGGCAAACGGTGCCGGATATTGTTCACTCCCAAGTTTATCCATGCCTCTTGGTTATCATCGTATCGAATAAGCCTCGCCCTCACCAATCCATCAAGGTCCACGCGAGTGTAACCTTCCACTACATCATCTCCGGTTGGTATGTGTAATGCTCGAGCAATCTTGGTGATTATTCCTCCAATGCGAACGACACCGCCCGGTTGTATGTTGTTGGCCACTGTTTTTATGTGCTTGGCAAGGTTGTAGGTGATGTGTGGCATATACTCCATCTCCCCATTGTTCCGTCGAAGCATACTGCAAATATAGGTCATATCTCCTTCGTTGAAGACCGATACGGTCTCCCCTCGGGCAAAGAGAGTGTGAGAAAGTACCCTTTGGAGATAACGAATTGCCGGGTGAGAGATGTTCTTGACCCGTTGATCACTGAGGACATCATGCATTGCTAGGAGGCGGAATTGGTGCTCATTCATATCGGGGAAGAACCCGAGGGTGGCTCGCATCTGCTCCACATTTTCCTGGCTTAGGTCGAATGCCTCCAATAGTTGGGTGGTGTGCATCGACACATGATAGCCTCCAAGGTTAAAGCTCATGGTTCTTGAGGCCCGATCAAACTCATATGAAGAGAGGAACTCGATGGTGATGGCTCGATAAGTGTCGACCTCGTCACATAGGAATTCCCACAATCCTAAGCGTTCGGTGAGCATCTGCACCGTGTCGGTGATGCCCAACTGCCCGAGAGTGTAACGGCAGATCCACCGAGATGGTTGGAGAGTTCTATGGGTCTCGAGCGCGTTCTTGCGGAATTGTTGGTTATCATTCAACGGCTCGGCAGGTGGATATGGAAGGGAAGGGTTGCTTGATTGACCTTTGCCCTTGTTGGTCCGGATACGCTTAGCTCCCCTTGGTGCCATATTATCTACAATTTAAAATTGGAAAGAGTTCAAAATTAGGTAGATTTGGATGTATTTTGGGCTCAGTGCGGGTACCTTTCATCCGCACTGTGTGTGTTCTCATCCGCACTGGTTTACTGACTTTTTAGGGTTTTGCCAGACCGAGTGCGGACGCACTGGTATGAGTGCGGGTGGACCCATCCGCACTGACTTGGGATTTTAACCGTTTTCCAAAATTTTTGGTCGATTTGGTCGATTTTTGGTACATTTTTACAGATCTAACTATAAATAATTGAAATTTAGAGTAAGGAGAGATCAAACCTCGTTGTAGATCGCAAAAATTTCGAGAAAATACGAAGAAATTCGAGTTTTTGGAGAAGCGGTGCTTTGAACTGCTTGAGAGGAGGAGTTCTTCGGTTTTGGAGGAGTAAAGATTGGAAGAAGAAATGTGGAGAGTGGAGAAGGGAGAGGAGATGGAGAAATGGGTTTAAGAGAAGGTTTTTCGGGTTTGGAAGAGAGAAAAATGGAATTTTTGAGTTGAGACACGAAAGGGCGCGAAGAAATGGTGAGGGGTCGGTTTAAAGGGAACCCCTGGTGCGGATGCACCCACCCGCAGTGCGGCTTCCTTCATCCGCACCGATCAAAAAAAAAAATAGGCTTTTGAAAAAATTGAAAACCTTACCTTCGGTGCGGCTCATTGATCCGTAATGCGGGTGCTTATCATCCGCACTGGGGAAAGTTTGACTATTGTTTTCATTGGGAATGTCTCCCAAGGTTAGTTAATTGTAAATTTGGAAAGTTAAAATTAAACTAAGTAAAGTAAATTGCAGAAAGTAAAGAAAAGCAACAAAAACCTTGGGTTGCCTCCCAAGAAGCGCTCAATTTTACGTCGTGAGCTCGACATGATTCGTGCTCACTATTGAGATTGTGGATCATCTAGGCGAAAGCTTTCCTTCTCGCCTATGGGACTTGCATAATTAAAATGTTTGAGACGATGTCCATTTACCTTAAATGCTCCACTTTTATCGCCCTCAATCTCAATTGCGCCATGGTTGAACACCTTCTTTACCTTGTATGGCCCGGTCCATCGTGATCTCAACTTTCCGGGAAAAAGTCGGAGTCTTGAGTTGTACAATAGAACCGTGTCTCCTTCTTGAAAATCTCGCCTCATGATATGTTTGGCATGCCATCTTTTTGTCTTTTCTTTGTATAATTTGGCATTTTCATACGCATTGAGGCGCAATTCCTCCAATTCGTGTAACTTGAGGATTCTCTTTTCACCGGCTGCCCTCATGTCGAAGTTTAGAGCTTTTATTGCCCAATAAGCCTTATGCTCAAGCTCGACCGGCAAATGACATGCTTTTCCATACACAAGTTTGAAAGGAGTCATACCTATGGGTGTTTTGAATGCGGTCCGGTATGCCCAAAGAGATTCGTCTAGTTTGAGTGACCAATCCTTCCTTGATATATTCACCACCTTTTGTAGGATGCTCTTTATCTCACGGTTGGACACCTCGACTTGGCCGCTCGTTTGTGGATGATATGGTGTGGCCACCTTGTGCTTGACTCCATACTTGAGTAGTAGGGCGTCAAATTGGCGGTTGATGAAATGAGATCCGCCATCACTTATCACCACTCGGGGTACTCCAAACCTAGGAAATATAATTTGCTTAAAAAGTTTTCTTACCACGGCGGAATCGGTTGTTGGTGTAGCGATGGCTTCAACCCATTTTGACACGTAATCGACTGCCACAAGTATGTATTTGTTGTTACAAGAACTCGGAAAGGGACCCATAAAATTGATACCCCAAACATCAAATAATTCAACTTCTAGTATTCCGTTTAGAGGCATTTCATGTCTTCTAGATATGTTCCCGGTCCTTTGGCATTTGTCGCACCTAAGCACATATTCCCTTGCGTCTTGGAAGAGCGTGGGCCAAAAGAACCCGGCTTGAAGAACTTTGGCAGCGGTTTTGTCGGTGGAAGCGTGTCCTCCATAGGCGGATGAATGGCAACATCTTAGGATTTGTTCGGTTTCTTCTTGGGGTACACATCTTCTATGGATCCCATCTACGAATCTTTTCCATTGTTGGTAAGTTAGATCGGGAGGTAGTATACCGCATGTAAGGTAATTGACCAAATCCGCATACCATGGCGCCTCGTGTTTGTTGACTGCATATAGTTGTTCGTCTACGAATGAGTCATCAATCGGCATGTCGTTATCTTTTGATTCATTGGTAATGCGAGACAAATGATCCGCCACTGAATTTTCGGTTCCCTTTTTGTCCTTGATTTCTAAGTCAAATTCTTGTAGTAAGAGGATCCACCGAATTAGACGTGGTTTAGCATCTTTCTTGTTGAGAAGATATCGGATAGCCGCATGATCGGAGTATACAACCACCTTAGATCCCACCAAGTAGGACCGGAACTTGTTGATAGCAAATATGACAGCTAAGAACTCCTTTTCCGTGGTTGTATAGTTCATTTGTGCCTCGTCTAGGACTTTGCTTGCATAATAGATCACATGTGGCTTGTTGTCGATCCTTTGTCCTAGTACGGCTCCGACGGCGTAGTCGCTTGCATCACATATAATCTCAAATGGCGCATCCCAATTTGGTGGGCGAAGAATGGGAGCTGAGATTAGCGCCTTCTTTATCCTGTCAAAAGCATCAATGCAAGGTTTATCAAAATTAAATTCTGCATCTTTCATAGTTAGATTTGTAAGAGGTTTGCAAATCTTTGAAAAGTCCTTAATAAAGCGTCGATAGAACCCCGCATGGCCTAAAAAACTCCGCACATCCTTCACACAAGTCGGGTATGGCAACTTCTCTATCACCTCCACCTTTGCTTTGTCGACTTCCAAGCCTTCGGATGACACCACGTGGCCTAGAACCACCCCCGTTTGCACCATAAAGTGGCACTTCTCCCAATTTAGTACCAAATTGACCTGCTCACATCTTTCTAAAACTTTAATCAAATTAGTTAAGCAATCATCAAAAGAGGTACCAAAAACTGAAAAGTCATCCATGAAAACTTCCACGGAATTTTCTAATAAATCGGAGAAAATAGCCATCATGGCTCTTTGAAATGTGGCCGGGGCATTGCATAGACCAAACGGCATCCTACGGTACGCGAACGTACCATAAGGGCATGTAAAGGTCGTTTTTTCTTGGTCATCAGGGTGAATAGGGATTTGAAAGAATCCGCTATACCCATCAAGGTAGCAAAAATGTGAGTGATTAGCTAGCCTCTCAAGCATTTGGTCCACGAATGGTAGAGGGAAGTGATCCTTCCTTGTTGCATTGTTGAGTTTTCGGTAGTCGATGCACATCCGCCATCCGGTGACCACCCTTGTGGATATCATCTTGTCATCTTCACATTCACCACTGTTGTGCCTCCCTTCTTTGGTACTACATGAACCGGGCTTACCCACTTAGAATCGGAAATTGGGTAGATGATGCCGGTATCAAGTAGCTTGAGGATCTCTTTCTTCACCACTTCTTTTAGATTCGGATTGAGCCTTCTTTGAGCTTCAACGGTGGGTTTGTGATCATCCTCCATTAGAATTCTATGCATGCAAAGGGACGGACTGATTCCGGTTAGATCATCGATTGTGTAACCAATTGCCTTCCGATGTAGCTTGAGCTCGTGTAGGAGCTTCTCGGTTTGTTCTTGGTTGAGCTTTGAATTGATAATCACCGGATATGTCTCGTCTTCCCCTAGGTATTCATAGCGAAGGGTAGGTGGCAGAGGTTTGAGCTCGACCTTTGGTGCGCCGGAATCGCTCGAAATGGTGAAGATCTGCTCAGATTTAGGCGAGTGCGGGTTAGCCATCCGCACTGAATACTCAGTGCGGACGCACTGGGCTCGGTCTTTCGAGTTTGCTGCTTCAGAAGGCTGAGTGCGGCTGGGCTGATCCGCAGTGCGGGTGGATGATCCGCACTCGGGAAAAATTTCACCAATTTGATCATTTTCAGACCTGGTTTCTTCTAGATCTTGGTCGAGTTGTGCATTCACCATTTCTTCCTCCTCATGAGTAGCTAAAATTGAATCTAAAACATCCAATCTACAAATAGAATCATTATCATTTGAAGGGAATTTAATGGCATTAAACATGTGAAAATTTACCTTCTCGCCTCCAATGTCAAATGATATTTTTCCTTCTTTGACATTAATGTTTGCATCGGCCGTGGTTAGGAAGTCCCGTCCCAATAGGAGAGGAGTATGAGTATCCTCCTCCATTTCAACCACCACAAAATCTACCGGGACAAAGAACTTATCTATCATAACTATCACGTCTTCCGCAATTCCCTCGGGATAGCGTACCGTCTTATCGGCTAGTTGTAATGACATTCTTGTGGGTTTCAAGTCAACAAGATTGAGCCTTTGATAGACGGTCTTTGGCATAATGCTCACACTTGCACCTAAATCACATAGGCACCTCTCGAATTTGGTATTACCTATTGTACATGGAATTGCAAAACTCCCGGGGTCCTTTAATTTCGGAGGTAGCTTGTTTAAGAGAAGAGCGCTACACTCCTCATTAAGGGATACCGTGCCTACTTCCTCAATCGATCTTTTGTTTGATAGAATGTCTTTCAAAAATTTTGCGTAAGAAGGCATGTGAGTAATCGCTTCGGTAAAAGGGATGGTAATGTTCAATTTCTTGAGGTGCTCTACGAATTTGGCATATTGTTGGTCAAGTTTGTGCTTTACTAACCTTTGAGGAAAGGGTATAAACCTATGTGGCGGGACATACTTAGGAGTTTCAGTCGGTTTTACCTTGGCCGGGATAGAATTACCCGGTTCTTGAGATTCTTTCGATGCCGGTGTATCCGCATTGAGAGAAGCTGGAGGTTGTGTCTCCTTGGGTGGTTGTTGCTGCTCTTCAATGGTGGGCATCTTGGGGCCTTCGTATCCCGTGCCGCTCCTCAAAGTTATAGCTTTTGCTTGCTCCCTAGGGTTGATGTCCGGCTTGCCCGGAAGCGTCCCTTGTTGGCGAGAGGATGAAGAAGCTTGTTGTGCTATTTGTGTTTCTAGCATTTTTGTCTTCGTTTCTAAGAACTCGAACTTTTTGTTGAAGTCGATGTTGGTGTTCCTTTGATAATCGATGTACTCTTCCATCATCTTTTCCAACTTGGAGAGTTGAGAGGGACCTTGATAAGAGTTTTGGTTGGATCGGTATTGGTTGGAATTACCTTGGTATTGGTTGGAGTTGTCATTCTCGGTCTTCCATTTGAAGTTCGGATGGTTCCACCTTGTGTTAGGGTTGTAAGAATTGGAATTGAAATTGTCATTTTGCCTAACCTTATTGTAGATCGGGTCGTTCCTCTTATCACCTTGATTATAGAACATGGCGTTCACTTGTTCCACATCTTCTCCTTCCAAAAGGACTTGGCAATTGGCGGTGATATGAGTCGCCTCTCCACATATGCCACATGGAGCCTTCCTTGTCACGGCTTTCACGTTTTGTATTTGTGCCATTTGATGTTGCAAGGCCTCCATTTGTGCTCTCAAGGCGGTGACTTCATCGACTTTCATGATTCCCGGGGTGTTGGAGACTCGTCCACCTCTCTCGGCTGTCCACTCCCTTTGGTTGATCGCCATATCTTCAATCATTAGCATGGCTTGCTCGGGATCCATTTTGGACATGTTTCCACCTGCAGCAGAATTTAAGTGAGTTTTAGTGGCTATTGTACAACCTCCATAGAAAAATTGAAAAAGCAACCACATGTCAAGGCCATGGTTAGGGCACAAGCGTTGGAGCTCCGCCCATCGGTCCCATGCCTCGGTTAGAGACTCCCCCTCGGCTTGCTTGAACGTTGTGATCTTCGTCCGGAAATGTTGGGTCTTGGATGGAGGAAAATATTTTCCTAAAAATAGCCTCTCCATGTCGTCCCATGTGTTGATGTTGTCCCGGTTGACGGTCCTTAGCCACGTTCTTGCGTTGTCTCGGAGGGACAAGTGGAAGCATTTGAGTTTGAGGTTGTCTAGCTCGTCTCCTTCTCGGGCAAAAGTGCCGCAGGTTCTTCGAAAACTGCCAAGTGGGCGTGTGGATCTTCGTTGAGGGCTCCTCCGAATTGACTTTGGCCAAGTAGATGGATGAGAGAGGGCTTAATGTCTCGTGGCTCTTGGCCATGAGGAATGAAGCCGAAGCGGTGGCAGTGTTGATTGTTTCGGCCATTGTTGTTGTGGTTCCCGTTACGAGGTGGGGTCATTCCTCGTACGCGGCTCGGATTGCTTCCCTGCCCTTCATGGACAGATTGGTCGTCCTCGTTGATGACTGGATTTATGATTGGTGGTTCCATGCTTAGATGTTCGTCCTCATCGTCGAAAATCGTCGGAAAAGGAGTGTTTCCCGCGCTCATGGACCGCTGAAAAAGAGAAATTAGATTAGTTTCCAAAAAGTAAAAGAAAATCTGAAATAAATCGCTAAAGTAAAAATTCAGTATTTAAACTATACTCCCCGGCAACGGCGCCAAAAACTTGATACGTCCAAAGGGTATATATAAAAAGCTTTATCCTCAAATACACTTTCGATTTAGATTGCAAGTATACAATCCTACCGTGTAGTATATTATCGGGTATCGAACCACAAGGAGTAAGATAAATACTTAATTTTCAACTTTAGATGATAGATTTCAGAAAAGAAAGAAAGTAAAGTGCAATAAAGTAAATTTGGGGGGGGGGTTTGTACTAAAAATCCTAAGGTTGGGTTCAATACCCGAAGAAAGGAGTTTTTAAACAATTAAAAGTAAAAGTAAAAGAAAGACAAGTCGGTTTGTTTTCAAGGTTAAGAGAATCTAGGGGTCTTTGGTCTACAATCCCTTGTTAACTCTATTTATTCGGTATTTGCTTAAATTCATGTTTGATTTGATGAGGTTCTAACCTAATATGTCATTAAGGGTCACTTTCATGAATTAATGACGTGTCTAAGTAATTCGGACTTCACGTTTAAGTCCTTCATCCTAGCTACCTCGACCATAAGCTCTTGTTAGTCTCTCCTCTCCTCAAATATTGGTATTTCACAATTAAGTCCATGACACCAATATCCGATTCGATTTGAGATGTCCTAATTAGGGTTTGACTTCACGGTTAGGTTCTTCTCCAAATCCCTAACCTTAATTTCTATAGTTCCGACTTAGATTAAATTGGTTAGAATCTTAATCTAAACCTAAGGTATTTGCATTCATAATTTGGTACTATCCTATTGATCCTAGTCAATTTTGGTTCTTTTGAAACCAAAACGAGATGCTACAATTCAAGTACTAATTATGTATTTAACACAAATTATTTAAATCACAGAAATTAACAATCAAATCCGATAAAACAATCATAATAAAAGCAAATAATCGAATAAAATAGAATTAAACAAGTTCATGCATATTGACCTAAACCCCTAGAGAGAGAACTACTCCCTCTTGGAGGGAAACATCACAAAGTTTGGCAAAGAATAAAAGGAAATGAAATAAGGAATAATTACACCCTTTGAATCTAGAACCTCTATCTTGCCGAATCTTGCTCAGGAAATCCTTCTTCTCCTTGCTTGAAAGCTTTACCTCCTTCAGAAATTATGGCTAAGAATTTGTGTATAGAGAGAGAATGAGATATGTTGTGTGTCCTTGAATGGAAATGAGCCCCCCTTTTAAAGCAAGAGATCATGCCCAATTTAGAGGCTAGAATGTGGAGTTAGTGGGTGCTCTTTTTAAATTTCTTTCCTGGCAAGTATGTCTATTTTTGTCTTCTTAAATCGTGTCCTTGGAGTGCCAAAAATAGAATCCGTGTTGAAATTGGGTAATTCTGGCTGAATGCGGGTCATGTCCATCCGCACTGCGGGTGGTCTCACCCGCAGTGGGTCTAAATTTCCTTATTTAACTTTCCTGGATTTTCTGCGAATTCACATGAGTGCGGGTGGAACTGCGTATGGATGACCCGCACTGCGGTTGGATTATGTGTTTTGAAGTTTCTGAAATTGGCTAAGTATTGAGTGCGGATCTCAGTGCGGCTCTCAGTGCGTCCGCATTAGGCTCGGGAAAAATCCTGCGCAGGGCTGAGAGGTTGGAAATGCGGCTAAGTCCCTAGTGCGGTTGAATCAATCCGCAGTGCGTGTCAATGATCCGCACTGAGAGGTATTTTCACCAATTTGCATCATTTCCTGCATTGAAAAGCCAAATAATCGCAGTAACTTGATTCCAGGTGTATTTTAATCATTTTATATTCTAAACACAAGATATTTGAGGTTGTTTTATGATAAAATCAAGATCAAATGTATATATAATTTATCGTTATCACTCCCTCTCGGCCTCCCTCTCCCACCTCCACCTCCGTCTCCCACCTCCCACCTCCGCCTCCTCTCTCTCCCACCTCCGCCTCCGCCGGAGTAGATCCATCACTGTCGACCGCCGGATCAGATCCGCCTCCGCCGGGTCAAATCCGAGTTATTTGCAAAGAACAAAGCTTCATTAATGGTGAATTAGAACAGTGCGTACTAAGTACATATGGATGAATACTTAATGTTTTAGAGATGAATACTTCAACGTTTATGGATGAATACTTAATATCTTAGGCATAAATACTTTAACTTATATGTATGAATAATTGATATCTTATGGATGAATACTTTTTATTTGTTTGGTATGCACATATGTTTGTAATACTCTTGGTACATTAACTATTTACACTTACACGATGAGGATGAATACTTGCTTAATGCGGGATCAATACTTGTATGACGAGGTGTGAATACTTGTGCAACGGACAACTCGAAAGTATGTCATCCTGGATCTCATTTGAAAGAGAAAATTGTGTAGAAGACATTCGTGATTTTAGACTTGCAAAATTCCTCACAGATCGTCAGAAATATTGGTTAGATTGAACGGAGAAAAAAAAACCCATCTCTAAAAACGTGTAATACTCTTTGTACATTAACTATTTACACTTACACGATGAGGATGAATACTTGCTTAATGCGGGATGAATACTTGCATGACGAGGTGTGAATACTTGTGCAACGGACAACTCGAAAGTATGTCATCATGGATCTCATTTGAAAGAGAAAATTGTGTAGAAGACATTCGTGGTTTTAGATTTGCAAAATTCCTCACAGATCGTCAGAAATATTGGTTAGATTGAACGGAGAAAAAAAAACTCATCTCTAAAAACGTGTAAAAGATGAGTGATTGATGTGTCCAAATATGCTTCTATTGCAAAGATGAATACATTTATATAGATGGATGAATGCTAGTTGTGTTACAGATGAATACTTTTTTTGCAAATTTCTAAAATGAGCTGAAGGTAGTTAGAAGTCCCCCACTTAATTAATGCGCTGATAGTTGTGCGGTCCCCCACACATGTTGTTTGTCCCCTACTTTCTTGTTGTAATATATCCAAATATGTTTCTATTGCAAATGTGAATACCTTTATATAGATGGATGAATACTAGTTGTGCTACATAAAAATACTTCTGCAAATTCCTAAAATACACTGACAGTTATAAATTCTAACTAACTAACTACCTTAATTAATGCAACTGACGGGGGATGAAACGGGGGATTGTTCACCGGGGGAGAGCTAGGCGGACCCTTTTTTATTAATTGATTTTCTAACTTTGATTTTTGGGGATGCGTGCATTGAGTATTGAAACTGAATTAAAAACAAAAGAAAAAATGGGGGTCCGCAGAACCATTCTGCGGCCCCATATGGGGGTTCGCTCCGGTATTCTGCGGCCCCGCTCAAATGGGTCCGCACAATGGCGGTGCGGCCGTGTTAAATTTCGAATTGACCAGAAACGATGGTCAATTTATTAATTTATTTTATTAAAATGTTAAAAATAAAAATTTCGGTAATTTATGTTCCAATGTAGCGTTTCAGAATTTTCATTTCAAGGCTTAAGTGCAGCCTATTCTTAATTTCCATTTCCTAGACAAAGGCCAAGAAGCTTTTATTTTTCTTTCCTTTTCCTTCTAAGTTTCTAAAGTCCAAGAACTCAACAGTACAAGGCCCCAAACATCTAAAACAAATTTCATTACAATTTTCAACCGAGCCACACTCAACCATTTTTTTTTATAAATTATACCCTAAATTCATAATTTTCGATTATTCAACACGAACTCATTA